>DWRA01001418.1:0-17152 GCA_018250295.1 Spathilepia clonius
CATAAATGAGTTTGATACAATTGTTTGTGTTTGGGACATCCTTTTAAGTAATTTAATACCTGTGTCAGGATGTCCCGTATTTGAAATACATAACTGATTTCCGAGACGTAATTATCAAAATTACTTCCAGATAACGGCGACATATCGACACGCATACCGACGCGAGCTCGGCCTAGTGAGAAATACAGTTAACCACTAAATAAATTTAAATCATGCAAATTGCCAATTATTAATTCCTTTCTTCGTTATTTACAGATTACAAAATCATGTTCGTCTAAGGTTTGATCTTAACTTTTTCCTACTATAAATCCTATTGATAAGCAACGAATGTCTGATGACTTACATAAATCGTTACTATTTACACAATTTAAAGTTAAGTTAACTCATTTCAAGTTAAATGACAGATGCGTTAGAACTTGTTGTTAGCGAGAGAATTATTTGTGTCCACTAATGCCTCGCAAGTTGTTTTGTTTATAGAGAAGAGCCGGTGCAATGGAAACACTTAACATAGATACGTTTACCAAGGCTTAATGTATCCTGTCTACGAGGATACCAAAGGTACTGCGTAGCATGGCGAAATCAAAGGGGGCAGTTTACTCCGAACGACAGTAAATACTTTTTAGTATTATATGATTTGCGTTTCCTATAGGAAGTATTTACTCTATTCCATTTATTTTCTGGGGGGAAAATTCAATTTGCGCTGCGCACGATACTTTTAAGGGGTTAGGAATTGTACAAATATGTGATTTCTAGGGTTCTTTTGCCCACATAATTCGGTGATAGTATGATGTAACAAAATACATTTATAACAGGTTTTTGTACCAATTGCAGTGCAAAGGAAATGACTGCCAATCAGTGGTAAGTTAAACGCTGAATTCAAAGACATTTATCATAATCGTCAATTTATATAACATTTCCAAATTAGCTAAAACACAATGAAGCTTTACATTCATAAATAATGATCTCTATAACCACAGTGTTCTGGCAGCATGGCTTCAGCGATAGTGAGTATACCTCTATAAATAATATAAATTCTATGTAGGTACATACTACTCGTAATATCAACATAACTGTATATAACTTTCGCCTCGTCAAGGCTAATTGTATTAGCTAAATTGTTTCAAACTCTCTTTTAATAAAAAAAACTGTCTGTCTATTCCCTATTTTATAATTACTTAAGAAGCTCAGCTTATTTTGACAGAGTTTTACACAAGAATAGTTTATATTAAATGTAAGTCTCATATACAAACATGAAGCTCGATCTTGATTTCTTACTTGTCTGAATATTACAATGTTCCTTTTTCTACAGGCCGTAGGATTTAACGCGACAGCTACTGTAAGAATTATTAAACTAAAAATAACTATTTGGTACTAAACATATATTGAATTTAATTTGAACATTATATTACTTATGTTAAAATCATTTTCCTAGACTAAAGGCGATTTATCCAATGTTGAGGTAATTCTTTCAATTCAATTCAGCTTAAGTTAATATGTAAATATATTAATAAATAGGTACATTAAAACTAATTCCCGTGGCCTTTTCAATAGTGTTTCGGCCCATTTTGCAGAGGTTTTGTAAGTACTTGATATTTTGTACCATTCTGCACCTGTAAATAGATACTGTACTTATACGTAAATACTGATAGGTACTTTCTCCAACTTTTGTGTAGAGATGGCTCTACGACATTTTGAGTTACGTTATATTCTTGTATACATGTTGCCTGTATACAAAAAAAATCATGTAAAACTATTGGAGCACGGCTGCGTGTATAACGGCACTTCTCTTACAAATTACTTTTTACAAGCTTTTATTTAATATATGATTTTAGACTTATGTATATTATCGCGGAAATGATACATTGTGTTATGTAACGGGTGCTCACGATACGTTTTGATTCTTGATTGCCGATATTTCGACCCAGTTGCATAGATCGTGGTCACGGCGGAACATATCTTATTTAATATGTACGTATTACATGTTCGAATTTGCAACTGAATTTTATACTAATTAACAGACCACCACCACCACTCACTGCCACAACTACTCTCACGCTTAACCTAATAAATAATAAGTTAATAAATAAGTTTAAATAAATAAATAGTTTAGTCTAGTTTTAATAAATGATTTGTCGGTTTGACAGTGTGACGGTGAGCTAAACGTTTGTATGTCTAAAGTAAGTACTATACATCAATATTGGTAACATAAGTAATCGTAATATAATAATGATATTTAATGAAATTTTAAAATGATATATGATACTTATGATACTATGATACTTAATGAAATTTTAAAATGCCGAAAATTTAAGACATTATTTCCACGTTTCCAGTGCACCGGTCGTGCGTGCGAGGCCGAGGTGAGATTACTAAGTTAGTGGTCCTCTAAGAGCCCTTCATCCTCGAGAGTTTTAGCTTCGCGATCAACAATTTTGCTGTTTTTCGGAATCTAGATGAAACGAACAAACGGTATACCTGTCATACGTTTGAAGGCTAACCCGTGCTGCATTTGATGCAACAACTAAACGAAAACTAAGGTGGTAGACCTTGCCCTTGCTGCCTCTGAGAGCTAATTAGGATCGCTTAATCGTTTAATAAGTGTTTACCACCCCCTTCAGACCACACTAAAGCGACATTCAACACAGCTGTTA
Source organism: Spathilepia clonius (assembly GCA_018250295.1). NCBI lineage: Eukaryota > Metazoa > Arthropoda > Insecta > Lepidoptera > Hesperiidae > Spathilepia > Spathilepia clonius. The sequence continues at coordinate 2,652 of DWRA01001418.1, forward strand.
GAAGGCAGAAATATATGTAGTGCCTCAAGTTGAACCACGAAAGGTTACCTGCCTAACTGACACATTGATCGAACACCATAGTTATAATGAAAAAATATTGAATTAGTACAAATCTCTTTACAGTGCCATTCTCCATCTTGTTTAACTCTGGTAAGATATAAATTTGTAGTGTTGAAAATCGTATCGTAGGTATCCGACAACTACGCACCTACATATAAAACAATGTTACTGTTATACAGAGCGAAGGCACAACGTCATTGGCCAATGTAAGTAAGATTTTCTTCTATAATACATACTTACACGTGTACGTAAGTAACTTTTTTTATATATATATGATGGAGTAGCAAACGAGCATGCAGTCCACATAATGGTAAGTGGTAACTGCCGCCCATGGACATTTGTGATACACCCCAGATAAGACCAGAATCCCAACTGAAGTCGACCAACGATGCGTTGCTACCCCTGAGGACTAAGATGAAATGCCTCGTCAAGTTTATCTCCCTTACTACACCCTTCAAATCAGAAGACAGCAGCGCTTAGCACTGTGCTGAGGAGGCTTGACCCAATCAAAGGAAGATCTTAAATGCGAAAAAAATCTCAGTCTCAAAAAAAGGGAAAGTAGGCAAGACAAAAAATTATATCCTGAACCTTAGTTGCCCCTTAAAAAGTTTCAGATGGGCTTAAGGACAAGTTAATTTCAGAATTGTTCAACAGATATCAATTTTTGTGTGTAAAATTGTATTCTTAGTAATAATCATTAAGTAGATATCATATAAATCAAATGGTTTCCTTAAAAATAAATCAAATGTAAGAGTGTTTCTTTCAGTGCGCGGGTCACGAATGTCATGCCAATGTAAGTAAAGGCAATATTTTTATCCAAATAGACGAGCTTGTTGCCCATTACATGTGAAGTGGTCAGGGATGGACAACAGGAATCCTTTCCGGAGACTGACATAAAAGGCTTCATAGAAGATGACCAAACTCAATGGTTCGATAACATTTAAGTGGTTAACACCCTTCAAAGCAACCATAAAATGAAGCACACAAAATCTTTATAATTTAAATTGCATAAATGACAAATCTTTTTACAATAAATCGATGTAAATCCGACCACAGACTCAACAAATTTGCCCGATTATAGAGTAGAGTTCAACTCTTCATAATTCGAATCTTTTTGAAAAAAATTAGGTACCTGCCGTATAAACCGAGAAATGAAAAAAGTGAGATAAAATAATTATAGATGTGCATAACGCATGCTAATTTGGAGGATATTCAATAATAATCCAGATATTTTTTTTTCAGTGCACCGGCGAGTTATGCTCATCGAAGGTACAGTTTTTTTTAAATCTTTTGTTGTTTCTCGGAACCTCACGCACAACCAGCAGTCTTGAAACCTAAGCACTATATTTATATAGGTATAATTTTCCCAAATTATTTACTTATTTTGTAAGCTTTCTCATCTCCCAATTCAAATATGTGTGAAGTAGACATCCAACTGGTACACCACAATTCACTTGAATCGGACTATTTATTTATTTATTTATACCTATACCTAACCTAACCTAACCCTTGCTTATTCTGAGACTTGTCCCGTGTTAAGTCATATATATAAATAAGTCAAATTGAAGTATCTGTATATACCATGTCAAAATAATGGTTTTTCTTAAATGCATATGATACATGCAGTACAAAAACACATTTTTTTGTCTATCTGTCTATGTGTTGTGTTTGCTAATCACTCAAACGGCAGGACCGATTTTCACGGGACTTTGACTGGCAGATAGGTGATGTTATAATAACTTAATCTACTTTTGCTTTATAAAATGTATCAGGGATCCGGTCAAAAACATTAAAACCTATGAAATATACTACGCGCGCCTCGATTTATTTCATTGTGGAAAGTATAAAAATTACAGGTCATACATAATAAATAAATACATTTTTTATAAACATACCTAAAACCGCGGATCTTCACCTACATTTGCTACAAATGATTTATGTGTTACATCAGCGAGCTTCTTCATACATGTATCTACTGATACCTACATACTTACATATACCTACAGTGATTTTTTTCCCAAACACGACAAAAGCAGTATGTCTTCAGGAATTACAAGTTTTACTTTTCAGTGTAAAGGCACTAGCTGCATTGCCGAGGTAATACATATTTCAATTACATTCAATATTATAATTAGGTAACTAACTATACATTACCAGCTAAGACGACCACAGTTCGCCATGATTCAATCTGTTTCCAGTGGGAGCTTGGGAATAAAAGTACATAAAAATTATGTAAAAATTTTAACTTAACCTGATAACTAATTACTTTTGTAGTTGTGCGTACCCAACTACATTGTAACATTATGTTATTGTTACAATTCCCCTAATTTCGCAGCATGGCTCTGACTTACTTACAACTCCACCTCATGCATGTTCTTTTGTTTTGACAATTCACACGATAAGATAATAACTATATTGCTCCACAGTGCCACTCAAATAAATGCAACGCACAGGTATGTTTTCGTAGCAACGCTCTGGTCGTTGATTAGAGCGTAAGTTAGATAGAGACTAGAGCGAGATTTTTTCTATGCATCATTTGATTTTTTTTAATTTTGTCAGGTCGATTCCTTAGACGGTAAAAAAGATCTCGCGGGTGAACGTTTTTCTAGTTTTTCCGGAATATCGCGCCAACACACTTGCACACATGTATACTATCGTTTTATACGCTACGCACTGGGTTCACGAAGTCTGCGAGTAATTCACGTGTATGAGTCATGCGTACTGGCATAAATACGCGCCATAGAATAAGAGCTTTAGTTTTAAATGGCGGAATAATTTTACGAGGTTAAAATTTTCTATAACTTTCTTTCGTAAGGTAAATTCATGAATATGTAAACTCAATAAAATACAGCAAAATTTTGGAGACACAATGTAGAAATAAAAATTTTTTGACTCAAACGAATGCAATTTTTTATTGTATCGTGCTTACATTAAAGTATCTACTGGTCTTTATAACATTTCAGTGTAACGGCTTCCAGTGCATATCTACAGTAAGTTTTAATCAATATGGTTTGTGACTAAGTATAAGTTTCAATAATTAATTACATGTCGGGAAAAAGAAAATATTAGTTGTAAACATTGCTTCCATTGATTTTTTGAAGGATCATAAACTTTGCTGATACTAATACAAAGTAACACATGTTGCTACCCATGAATACTGACTTAGGACGCTTTGTATGTCTCTCTCTCTTGCCACACCCTTTAAACCAGAATACAACAGAGTTTAGAAGTGCCGTAACAAAGCAGAAATAGGATCAATGTTAAACAGTGATAAATAATACCTACTAATTAACTTTCAATGCCTTTTACGTATAACTGAAATTTTATGTTATTGCAGTGTACAGGCCATCGATGTAAAACCAGTTTTGAAGTAACGCCATTGAGTTAACGTGAAATCGGTGCAGACTGCACGCCTATCATAAATGTAACATAAATATTAAATATGAATTATATAGAAAATCAAATACATGTTTCAACAAATCACATATCTTATTCTTAACATTTACACAACAGCTCCTTACATTTCCCACTTCCGTTCAAATATGATACACATACCTAAGTCTGTAAGTGATTGCGAAAATAATAAGATTTTTCAATAGCTATTCGTATTCATTTATTGAAGCAGACAGTTTGTAACCAACCTCAGGTAAAACCATTTTATTTGAGATTGATTACTGTTTATGGGCAGCAGTTGCCACATACTATAACGTGGACCGCATGCTCCTTTGCTTCTTGTGACACGCCATAATGTAAAAACTGAACATTTCGTTAAAAAAATTGTTAGTAGCAACGCCATCTATGCAGGCAACATTTAACTACTCAGTCTGTCATGTGACTCGCAACTTTCTTACTAGTTGCTAATAAACCTAACGCTCCAATGATAGATGCCGTTAGAGTAGATTTAGAGACAATTTTTAAGGTTATACGCGTCCATTGTAAAAACTGTAATTTTTCCCAAACACGGAAAAATAAAAATAAGTTCACAAACATTTGCTGAAATGCCTGCAAAAAAATAGTGAATAAATAGCAAGAATATGCTACTAAAGCTGACACCTAGATAACCTAACATTATTACCCTAACCTACGAGTTTTTATACTTTTACCGTTCCAAATGACGCCGATAAACGACTGCGTGTCAGAAACATGCATGTTGGGTTATTATTTTTGCTGTCGGAACCATATGTGGAATTACGTAATATATCCTGGACCTAAAGAACAAGACACTGACGTCATGTTCATAGGTAAAGAGAAGCCTGTTCTGAAATAGTGATGAGTGTCTGTAAGGTATATTTTTTATCGTAACCCATGTCGGTACCTCATCCTTGTGGTTTCTACTTGAAACGAATCTATTCTATATGTATCAATTTCAGTACCAATTCTCATACAAAAATGAGTACCCGATATATTGAAACAACTCCGTGCCATTACTTCACTTCAGGTTCCGAGATCAGGTAATGTTTATATGTAGTATAAAAACAAAATGTTTCACACAGGTAGAAAGAAGTTTATTTCTGAGTGTTCAAGTTACAGCACTAATTTTAGTAGACAAGGGATACATAATCTTTGAACATAAAAATTGTACAATCATAACAAAATAATCCACATACTTTGAAAAATACTAAAGTCCTCTTGGGGCATCGGAACCTGCATATCATTTCTCAATTTATTACACAATATATAATTTTCAATTGCACAATAACGCGATAAAAGAGATATTAATTTTGTCTCACGAGTAAAACACGATTAGTTTAAATCTTTGTTTTCAAAATAGTAAAATACTCTTTCTAATAAAAACCGCCCAACCGGTGGGAGACCGATGCGACCTCCCCTCGCTGGCAGCGTACCAACGAATAGCTTTGTAAGTTCAAAACATCCAAACAATACAATATATTAATTTAATAATAAAAATATCACATCTTTGATCCATGATACTATGCAGTTCCTCATGCTTCATCCCCAGTACGGCCAGCGGCGATGTGCGGCGTAACTGACACTCTGGAGCGGAAACGGACAGACAGTGGTGAGTGCGGCGCGGCTGACAGCACTACGGGCGCGCCGCACTGAGCTCGGCTGCGCTACGCCTGGCTCTCGTTGGTGGTGGCCTCGATGGTGGCGGCCGTCGCGGGCTTCGCCACCGGCTTGGCCTTGGGCGGGGCGGGTGCTCCGCCCTCGCCCTCCGCCCCGTTGGCGCGTGGGGCGCCGCCTCCCTGTCCCTGATAGTTGTTGCGCGGTCTCATGCGCCGGTAGCCGCCGCGGTTCATCGGGCCCGGCCCGCCGCCGCGCCGTCCGCCTCGGAAGTTACGGCGGAAGTAGCTATCGACATAACAATGCATTCAATAACAGGATAACATTGCCATTTGTCCCCCAATTACGACAATGTCACCTTGAATATATCGCTATCGGTTTATTAATATTCACCTTCAATATTTAATCATCAAAATGAGGTTCAAGAGGGTGTCATAACATGATAGTAGGTATCCACTGTGAATTATGTTGACTTTAGATTAAAGCTGTACAAACATTCAGTATATCAGTTTTATTATACAAAATGTTATGCTCAAATATCACTTCCACTTTAATCTTTCGCTATGACATTGCAATATCTGTAAATTTTACCAAAGCCTCAACAGAACCAATGTATTATATTGCTCACGTAAAATAGAAATTCCACTAGGTACATTGCGTATTTATGAAAAGTTATATATAGTTTTAGATTAGATGCTCGAACGAAAAATGTATTTATTTAGCATATTGTAAATGAGTGCTTATTTATATTGTCCCATAATAATGTGATGGTAGGATTCCGAATAAATTTAATTAGATCTTTTGGACCCTTTACTTCCTTCAAAGGTTATCTGTCAAGAGTTTATTACATAACTAGAACTACTGTTATATAGCAAAAATACCACCTACCCAGACAGGACGACAGACGGGTCAAATAATCTACAAGTTTACCAGCCGGACTCTAAACTGAGCTATCCCTTGCACGTACTTACCTCACGACTCAGTAAAATGGTTTAAAGCTTAAACATAGTTAAATATTATTAAAACTAATACATACACTATAACCAAATAGCATCCTATTTACCATGGTCGCAGCTGTGGTTTTCTGAATAAGTCGGCAAAAATAAAAAAATCCCACATAATAGCTGTTGGAGAATTTTCCTGAAGAGCCTCTCCCCAATCCAAATCTGTACCTATGTGGAATAAAAGGCGTGACTGACCTGCGCTGCGGCGGAGCGCCGGCCCCATCCTGTCCCTCATCTCCCTGCGCGCCCCCCTGGTTGGGCGGGGGCCCGCGACGACCCATGCCACCTCGACGGGGAGCGACCTCGCCGCCGCGCCCGCTACGTGGATAGTACCTGCAATCAACCACACCTCAGCTCCTTGGGCCCATACAACCAAACACTTCTAAAAACATCAACATTCAACAAACGAAAACTAAACACATAAAACCTAACATGCTGGCAACCTATAAATTATAATGTGGATTGGATCACATATATGGGTCTTAAGATTACTGTAACATATATAATAGGGCGTCCAACCTCAGGTTAGACCTACCTACCCATTAGCGGAGATCTTGAACATTCTGATAGAATGTTTTCCGGATGTGGTAGGTGGTATCCTGATACTTCAGGTGAGACATGCTTGATTTCCAGGTGTTTGTGGGAAATCCAGTAAGTGATCCCACCTGCCGTTGAAGCACTTCATATGACCCAAGTGTTATGGAGTTGTCCGCACAAAACTTGTAAATCACACAAACTTCACCGAAAGTTAAAACAACTTATCATCTAATCATCTAATAAAAATATTACAAACTGATGTTAGATTAGTTTTCCCTACAATAAGTTCATCAAAATGATTGAGAAGAAATTGTAAGCTTTGAATTTCACACTGCAAAATACTTGTAACTATTAATGTATGTTAGTATAAAACAAACTTCTTTATAGGTGATAATATAGTGTAGTTAAACAGTATGTAGCCCTAAGATACAAATTTGTTCAAATATAACGGATTTTAAGGCCCTAATCACCTACAGTATATTACATTTACTTTAACTCTCCTTATACTAGTCCCTATGTAACACTTATAATGAGTTACTTTTAAATCTTATGAACAACTGTATGCCGAACATAATAGTCTTTATTTATAACCTATATATAAAATTTTTTAATTAAATAAAAAAAATAACTAAAGAGGGGTGAACAAAAGTTAAAATAAACATCTATCTGCATGTAAAACAAACGAAATAATTAATTAAAGGAGAATCACAAAAAGATGTTTTATTTACACACTTTAATTTCTCAAATATATTTGTGTGTCTCAGTGCAATTCTGATCATAAATATAACTTTTTTTTTTTTTTGTAAAATCCACAAAGAAGTTATCACTCACTATGTAATGGTAAAGATACAATATTAAAATTTGGAAACAATGTAAATATTTTTATGTTACGAATATTATTAATACATAGAGATTTTAAAATATCCAATCACCCACACTAGAATTATCTTTCTTCTTATCATTAACACGATTGAAATGGCGTTTCTTAAAGTTGCGTTTTTCGAATCCCTTAGTGCCATTGTTAATATGAATACTGGGTTTATTCTTTTTGGAAATAGTTTTTTTTTTAGTTTTGCGAACAAGATCTACTGACTGCCGCGGGAAGCCACGGCGCTTGTCGGCGGCGTAGGGGGAGCCCTTGACGGGTTCGCCGCCCGGCCCGGTGACGCTGGCCGCTTCGTAGCCCTTCTCCCCGGCGACCACGGCAAACTCCACCGCCTCGCCGTCGCCGACCGAGCGCACAGCCTTGCGAGGATTGTTCCGGGTTATCGCCGTCTGGTGAACGAACACATCCTCCTTCGTGTCATTCCTGTAACAACACACACATCGCTCAACCGATCTGCAGCCTCTTTTTCCATATTGTTGTTTAATAACACCATCCATTAAGACTTTACGGCCGCGCGGGTAACGTGCCGCTTGCATTCTTTTATTTAGAGATGTGACATTATCCAGCCACTAGTAATTAAAATGCAAGATACAATATATATTTCTGTTTTGTATTTGTATACATTTTTGAGAAAAGCATTTTTAATTTTATTTGAAATACTTTTCTTGGCTCATTATATATTTGGAAAATTATTATATTTTTTGTTGAGCTTGTCAAAATTTTGATCTTTAAAACTCTTACTGGAATTATCTGGATCTGTGTGTTTTGGTTAAAGTATTTCAAATTATGTAAAACCTGTCATCTGTTTATTTCAAAGGACAAAAGTATCATAAGGTATATTGCTTTAAATAAAAAAACATAATTGAAGTAAGATCATTAATACTAGCTTTTTTTTGAGTACCCAAAATGGCGCCTCTTGTGACGCCTAACAGCACTATAAATTGTAAGCCTGTTTCTTTTTTTTATTATGGCAAAAAATATAACTTATTAATTGTGTACATAAAGTACATAGATACTTCTTTACAGAAAGACAAATAGTGAATACAACAATGTATTATGTCACCACTCAAAATATTGTTCAAGGTCTGGAAGGATGACTCAATATTGTTGCAAGTGTGTAGGTGTAACTTGAGTGACCTTACTAAATTATGCTACGTCAAACTATGCAAATAAAATATCAAGTTTAATATTGAGAACTCACCTATTGATGAAACCATATCCGCTCTTTACATTGAACCATTTAACAGTGCCCGAAACTTTCTCAGCTGCAAGAGAATTGAATAGTGTTATTAACCATTTCTATTCCTGTTTATTAATTATGATATGTACATGTCACATACACTACAATGAAAGCATTCCAATATTGTGGTATTAAAAAACATATTTAGTGATATATCACATTTGAAATATGTTAAATACAAAAGTAAATTGAATTTTAAAAGCTATTGTGGCCTTTAAATATTGATCAATGCAAAATTTTAGCAAGAATCTCTAATTAAATGATGATTGATAGATTAGTCCAATTAAAAAATAATAATATAGTCAAAAGGTAATGTGAAATACAAAGCACGAAAAACATAACACAGTCTTAGATAAAGGAAGAATTTAGTGGGCAATTAATTATGATGCAAGGTTTCAGTTTCAAAGCGCTAGCAAACTATAGACATTAAATTGCAGAACGCATCTTTATAACAATTGCAAGGCGAGAAATAGAAAAATTGCAACAAAATTGAAATTTAGTGCTATTCGGAAATAATAAGCATGTGATGACTTGATGCATTATGTTCAGCCTTTGTGATTGTATACATTGAGTGTAGGTCCAAGTGACTAGCTTACGCACAGCAACTGGGTACTTAAAGATTCAAGGACGAATTCTGATTGGGTTCCGAGACGGTCTGTTACACAGGTAGAATAATAACGCGAGAACGCGCCTACAGCCAAACTCGAACGTTTGTTATATATGTCTAACAGTATTCGGAACGCAACACGGCAGAGTAGGATTCTGTAAATATGGCTATTTTTAGAAAATCTCGGCCGACGAAATCGGAATCAATACACCGACAGTGCAGCCCGCGCAACCACACTACTCTGTCTTTAACGTATATTTTTGCAACCGTCCGTTGCAACGTGGACGGAAAATACGCAAAGCCTTCAATTTTTTTCTGCATTGTCCATTCCAATTGGACACTTATCCAATTTGGCGCCATTTTGATAGCGCAGCTAAAAGCCGAACATGCGTTCGGGGATGCAATGCGCAGATAAATCTGCATCGCGTATTGATTATCACCGCGTGACGCTTACTAGGCTAGGACGCCCGGATGCCGCGCCGGGGTCAACATTCGATCAATAACGCATTGCATCCGTCGAACTATTTACCGATCCACCGTAACAACTGTATTATATTGATATAAATTAATTATTGGAATGCTTTCACTATATTACAATGCACGAAATCATAGAAAAATAATTTACGAACCATGTGCTTCCGGTATAACGCCGGGGCACGCGAAATCGAAAACTAAGATGGCGTAGCGGCACTTACCAATGACCAGCTTTTGTTTAGCCGCCTTCGCTTGCTGCGGTTGAGCCGGTTGTTCTTGCTGTGGTGATTGTGGTTGCTGCTGCTGCTGGGGCTGCGGCTGCGGCGCCTTTTCGGTATCAGCCATGGTGTAATTGGCGAACGGCGATGGTGGCTAGATGGTAAAATCCTCCTCAACCTCTCCTCGATGTTCACTCTTCTCTCCGATCGTCTCAAATGAACTGACAAAAACTGTGTATCTACATACAGACTATAATGTGCAAAGAACAGAGCTCGCGGTCGATGTCTCGATGTTGACTATTATCGATGCACATTTCATATATTTTTATTATTGTGTTTTATGTTTCTATACATTTTAGTTCTAATTCTTTTTTCTTTATACTAAAACTGTCCTAATTTGTATAGGAAAGTTCTTATTAAGTCGATTTGATATTTAAAATATATTTTTATCTATTTTGGTGAACTTTATTATCCTTGAAAGATTGGATTATAAGCATTTAGGGATGCACTACTAAATTTAAGCTTTCCTTACAAGCATCCAGCTGTTACTTTTTGGTCAACCTGAAATTTCTTATTCCATAAGAGTAATCTCCGCTTAGAAACATTTCTTATCCATCGATTTCGAGTTTTCTGAATAAAGAATCAAGCCCCTTATCATCTCAGTGAGCTACTTTTTTGAACAATATAGATAAAATCTGTTGTTAAGAACGAATTACTAATCAATACTTTCTTTATAGCACTTCGAGTAATTGTGTATTGTATATTATGTATTAGGGTACTCTTTGAGTGATGCTGAACTCACGTGAACCGAATACGCTATACATACTTTAAGCCATTTTTAAAAGCGGAATTCATAACTCATAACAATTAAGTCAGTTTCACGAAAGCTATCTAATGAAGTTGGATTTTATAATTGACGCCCTTCTAAGTAAGAGCCGCACTCATCCGTAGTAATCAATTGCCGCAACTTAATATAATATCGATATTATCTAGTAAATCGAGTGACTTTACAATCGGTCGCCAAGCAATATTTTCTCTGTTTCGCTTTACTCTATGCTGTGCTTCCGTGCATTGCTAGCGTCGCGTCGGTCGAAATAAAAAAATCAATAGTTCCATAAATATTGCCATAGTAGCTAGAAAAATAATAATAAAAAAACACATTTGTCATTGAATTAACATTTAAAAAAAATTAAAAGATTAAACACAGAGATTAAATAATATAAGTATATATAAGGTTAATTATATTTCAATGAAATAATATGGATACATTGTAAAGATAATGGAACGCGGCAACGTTTTATATCTTATAAAATACAAAAAAATACTTTATAGAAGATTAACCATTCTTTCCCCTTGTGTTCATAATTTTGTTTTCCCCGGTCTCGGTAAAATATATTCAAAATCGAACTTTTTTAAAAATGTTTTGTGTTTTATGTACAAAAACCTCTCGAATTACAAGCGTAATGTTTCGTTATTTTGTAATTATTATCACGAATATCAAAGTCAGTGTCAGTGTCAGGATAGGATACTCAGAAATTCAGGATATAAGATGTCAAACAGCAAGCGAAGTGAGCCGGTTGAATTGCGAAAAATTAAGAATTATCAAGCAATATTTCTAACCATTTAGTACAAAACTGACTTAGAATTAATTTGGATAATTAATGACCTGGTTCTATAGTTACAGAAATTTGATATTTGATTATTATGTGACCTAAGAAAATCTGGAAAATCCTCGTAAGGTGATAAATAGCGAATTTAAAGACAATAATAACTGACTATGATTATAACACTGTTATTGAATTATTAATATATTTTTGTACTCTTTTCTTTCATAAGTGAGACAACAGGAGTTAACTATTTGGTTGCAAATTTGTAAGGCCTAGAGTTAAACCTAGAAAAAGAGTAAAACCTAGAGTTAAATAGAAAAAGGAATTGGAGACCGACCGGTCTTTTCGGTGAACTATAACATCATCCTAATCTAATCCACAGTAGTAAATATTTAATCATTTTCTACAAAATAAATGAGAAATATTTTGAAATCAGGTTTTGCAAACCAATTGGTTTGGCAATTTTCTTAGGTGAATTATTACTAAATTTGTCATCTCAGAAATTGGAATAATTGTATAACGTTATATGGAAAACTTAATATTATCCAGAGATGAAGTGAAACTATAGCTAGAGTAGTAATTGAGGACCTAGCTACTGTTATTGGTAAACTTACTCTAGAACTGATCTAAATCATTCTACAGATTAATTGAACAATATAAAACAGTGGCTTTAATTAGTTGTTAATTAATGAATTGTTTAAATCGCACTTACATACAGAGTTATATTTGAGCATTATATTTTGCCTAAACTATTCATGTATAAGAATAACTAAAATGAGGTCTGCTTGATGGTAAGTGGTCACTGATGCTTATAGACACCCAAATAATAAACCCTAGATATGATTGTGGTCCAACTTAGAGTCAGGCATAGATGTATTGCTACCCTATGTACTATGTTTTGGACTAAGTTGGTACACCTCATGTGTTTCTCCCTTACTATTCTCTTCAAACCAGACCACAGCAGCATAACACTGCTGTTATGCTGCTGTGGTCATATCATGGAAATAGATGTGGCAGTGGCTTTGTCACCATATATGTATTGTACCACATAAAAAAAAAGAAAAAGAAATGTATGCAAAATTAGTAAATCTTAAGAAAACTTAAATTGATTTTACAGATGTTGACTTCCATACTTCTGCCCTGAAAAGTTCGCTGATGGATGACTACGGGATGTTCTCTGTTACGAAGGAGGAGTTTGCTGCAGTTATTGTGTTTCTGAATAACTTCAGAAGGATATGGTGCTGCTCATCTCATCATCCATGCAAAGAGTGTGTCACTTGAAGCTTATACTACATGCTTCAAATGAGTAGCAGGCAACCGTCAGTGATAAGGCAGGTGGAAACATTTTAGTGCAAATATTTTTAGTGATAATTAAGGGGTTCTGACTTAGTAATGAGGAACAGTATCAGTCTATATGGTGTAGTATGATGTTATAATTGCTAATTAAGGGTTTCGCTGTGACCACGATCCACGCAACTGTATTGTGAGTACTTGTTACATAGCAAGAAGTATCAGTCTAGTCATATTTAAAGGGATAAGAACTTAATAATCAGAGTTACTCAACCCCATGTGGGATTCCTATTCAACTTGGACTCAGTAACATAATCATCTGTAATTTAATAAACTGCTTTTTTTTTCTACTTTTATACATTAATTAAATAAATGTATGGAAACAATTAAATACAAAATATTTTAAATACAATACAAAATATTCCACTGTGACCAAGATCCATGCAACTCAGTTGAAATTTCGGCAACTAAGAAATTAAAACATCATTTTGGGAATACTTGTTACATAACAAAAATATATTTATTGCATATATGTATTTATATATACATAAAGATTAATAAAAGAAAGAAAAAAAGTTAATAAGAAGAAAATCTATAATATATCAGTTTTCTTTTTGTCAACCAATTTCCAATTTATTCATTGGTTATCAAACAATCTGCTTTCCACCAGAGATATGGAAGGTAGGTTGAATCGTTATCCAGAGGTACGTTATGCATGTATATCAAATCCACAAGTAGAATTGTCCAAGCAATCCTCTAGGTGGATTTGGATTCCTAAAGAAATGATTTCATCAATTAATTAATCCATTCCAAATTCAATCACTAAGCGAGCACTAGTAAATATAAATTGCTGACATTTTCCAGGGTATCAGAGCTGTTTGAAGGGAGTGTTGGAGGGAAGGACGGTATCTTGCAGAGGACCAAAACAACTAGAAGATAGAAAAGCCTATGAGGTGAGTGTTGAATTAGTTTTAAACTCTGCAAAAATTTTAAACTTATGTATATGAAGATATTTCATTACGTAAAGTTGTTGTTTGGTCAACAATTATATATGAAGCTCAAATCTACAACTGTTGAAATATGCATTTAATGCCAGTGAAACCGTGGGGTTTAGCTAGTACTAATTATAGACTGTAGGTACATGATTGCACTCCAATTATCTTTACCATAATATATCATCTGATGATGGCGACTGTCATGATTATTCAAAAAATTATGTGAGAGTCAATTTCGAATACATACCATTTGATTTGATTGAAACATTTTTTGTTATTTTTGCGATGATTATACTCAAAAGCTTAGACAATTATAGCTACATAATAACAACCTCGATATGTTTTCATTTACTTATTAAAAAAATACGAATAATAACTACTTAGATTTATAGTTAGAAAAGAACTTGAATTAGATAAATCTTAAATTATATTTTTCAGTTTAAAATTTTTATTTCGTCAGCGCAGACATTAAATATCATCGACAACGCTAAGTAATTTCATCTTTTTATTAAAATTCTCTGTACCATACCACAAGATTGCAATTTAACAAAATTATAC
>DWRA01001419.1:0-17151 GCA_018250295.1 Spathilepia clonius
GCTCTTTGCCTCAAGGTGGGTCGTAGCATTTTTCGTTTTATTACAGGACATAATAATTTTATTATACATAAGTATGCGTAACATTTTACATATTGATATACAGTATATTAGTCACAGAATGTGACACAATAATGTGGATGGCACGGGGCATCATACAATGATTTATTTGTGGTTTTAGTTCTATTTTTATGTTTAAAATATGGACGAAGTGTTCAAATAGACTACTAATAGCTTATTTATAAGGCTATGAAGTCAAACAGTAACGATAGGACTGTGCACTTTGATTGCGTCGAACTATATTTTACTTTTAATTGCCTTCGGTTCACATAGTCATGTAATGAGTTAATTTTCGTAGCTATGTGTTTACATAAGATATATTTAAATGGTATGACACTGGAAAATGTTTTACATTAGGAGTCTATTTGGCTACGTTGTTCATGGATTTTAATAACGAAATTATCAATATTAGGAGTAATAAATGAAATGAGATTTTTGTTTTTAAATGTATAGTTTTAATCACCGAAGAGAAATTTATACAATATAATTTTGGGTTATATCAATATTCAATAACAATAAAACATGAGACGAGATAAAACATAATGTACAGCTTATACTCATTGATGTCGCCGGTGATATTATAATAATTCATAATGTAATATAGATTATTTAAAACCGACAAGTAGGTAAGGCAATTATCGTAGAATAGTTAGTAAAATTTAATATCTTTCTCACTGGATCATTCAGATCGTCTAGAATACAATAACGAACGAATCGTCATTATGTCAGTTCATATTGGCGGCCCAATTGTGTACCAAACTGAAGCATACTATTATGTTTTAAAGGTCATATTATTATGTTTTATGGGTACTAACGAAAGTGAAATTTATATTTCTATTTGTAACAGTCGTCGAAAGAACGTGAAATCGCCAAGACGTTTTTAATTGTTTTCAAGCAAATATGTGATTAATAATAATTCATTGACATACGAATAAATGTACTCTGGTTTTGTGTTCAAAAACATCCGAATTAAAAGTATTACAATGACGATAGCGTACCATTTAATTGAACAAACGACGAAACGTCAATATAGACGTTTCGTGTAAAACAAATGTGGGATATGCAAAAATTTGATAAAAGAAACTCTACATACTTTTCACATTGAATTGACACTACAAAATTTTATAGCTTACATTTGATATGTATCGAGTTGCCTAACATCGGTTGCGTTGCTAAACGACTTCATATTTCGACATATATTTTCTTTAGATTCGATATTACACCTCATGTCCATTTCTCACTGATTTAATGGTAATAATACAGTAGAATCCCAGTAATCCGACAATCGTTTTTCAAGGTGGCATCGGTTCAACGAACTAACCGAACTATAACAGAGTACTGCCTCCAAGTATAAGGCTGTAGTCCGGCTGTTATCCAGTTGTTACTAGTCCATTTTCACGTTGACGAATATTTGACTAGTCTGATTACAGACGCCGCCGAATAAGACAGCTGCCGGATTACGGAGGGACTATTGTAGTATGTTGTTTTTTAAGTGTCAGCGTTGATTATTTCATGATATAAAGAGCTATTTTATTGGGTATCAAATTTTATGATATTCTATTTGTATTTTTTCAACTTAAAATATTTATTACATATTTATGAAAATATTTGTTAATCAACGTTTAACATCTATTAAGTGTTTTAAATTTTCAATGCAAAATGAGTGGCTTTTAATATTATTTCAGTATATTACCGCTACAGAATTTTATTATCGCTGTGCACATTGCTCGTGTAATTCAATAATAATATTAGTTGCAATTTGATATTAAAATACAAACGTTGCATTGTTCTATTGACTTTTTATATGTAAGCTGTTGGCAGCTGAATGTAAGAACATTGATAAAGAATTTGAAAATGAAATGCACAAAGTATATCAGAGTATCACAATGATTGGAAATGTAAATGTACATGTATTGCTGTTTTCGCTCCATATTAGGAATTTGAAACTTTTAGAGATGAAGTCTGTATACTAAATAAGTAAGGTTTTAGGCGTTTATCTAATTGCGATTTAGGCATTACTTTGGCGTGTTTAAAATTAAAAATGTAGATTTTGGCTGCCTTGTACATCTGTACTGTTTTGTTAATATTATGGAGTGTTTAAATTCACATAGTAACAATAAAAATGAGAATTCAAAAACCAATGACGTGTTTTTATTTACATCCTCTATGACTCAACGTATATTATTCATTTTTCAATTTAATCCCAGTATCTTTTTGTGGCGATTGACAGATTTTTGTATTTTAATATTTAATGAAATTTAAACTTGCTTACGGTCGGTAGTAATCAGTTAGGACTGGTTAAATATGATTACTATAATATAAGAGGTTCGACATATTGTCAAACATGCAGATATCGTATTGCTTAGCCGTGTTGTACTAGTTTTTATATCAATCTGGCATACAAGATTCCAGTTATATTGCTGGTTAGGTATCTCAAGATTTTTACACGCCCTCCACATACACACGCAAACAACACACACACAAAACGTACACACACACATACACTTTCAATGAAATTTAAAAAACCTTGAGTTTTGTGTTTTTATACATTTTATGCTGAATCCGCGACCTGGTATCACAAATCGCAATTTTCCACAATTTTGCCGGGATCTTGTGTTCGTGTCTACGCGAGCCACCGAGAACTTATTACGTGCGAGACGTATTAAAAACTGGGGTTGTTCGCAGCGATAACGAGCGGCGGGCGGTTCGAGGCGGAGCCGGAGGAGCTGAGCTCGAGCAGCTTCAGCTCGGCGTCGCGCGCCTCGCTCGACGCGCCGTCGTCGCCCACGCCGAGCTGCAGCGGCGACAACCTCATGCACTTCCCCGGCGACTCCAGCAGCTCCGTGTGACGCCCCGGCCCGGCAACTATCACCGCACTGGCTGAAGACCCACCAAACGCGACCTCGTCGGCTTCCCCGCGAACTTCAGCAGCGCCGCCTAAGGTACCAGATGACCTCATGAACTTCATCGAGGATTCCAGTGGTTTTGGCTAGAAGTAGCTAGAATATAGATTGCGGCAAGAACGTAGGTATCGAACGTATTGCGGGTATTACGCGATTTTAAAATATTAAGATGTACCAGCAGTTCCATACTAAAATGATTTTAGGCAGAACCTAATTGACTTTAGGATGGGATTACGACGATAAAATGTTAACGACATTATCGGGAAATATTGTGAGCATAATAATTAATGTGGCTGCAACGCCCTGGTTTATTGTAAGATTTGTAAGCGAATGCATTATCAAGCCATTCTGGCACTAATGTATGATCCCACTTAATCGGGCTTGTTTTGGACATGTTTGTCCTTAATTTTCTATTTTCATCTATATGCATGGTCACTTCAGTTAAAGTGACATTTATTTTAAAAATATAGTAAAATGTCATAGACGAAGAAGCCAATTAGATTTCTAATACAAAACATACACTTTTTGGTAACCAACATTCTGTTTACAAAACAAATTCGTATTAAGCATTAAATATATGTATGTGTCATTTATATGATGTACCGCTACTTTAACGGGTCGTCATGTTAGGTTTTATAAGTGATTATTATCTATTAGGAGCCTATTTAGTTACTTCGTCTATATATATGACATTCTGTTACTGTCACAATTAGTTAAGTAATATTATGCGTTCGCTTATATATCGAAACGTAGTAATAGTGACTATAGATCTTAGCTGTATGTGATAGGAACTATTTTTATACTTACGGTGTTTCTTAGTATCGCGGAAACACGCGCCAATATGCTTTTATTTACTTCTAACTGGATAAGTGTAAGTAAGGCAGTGTTAAGGGAATTCAGTATAGGTACTTACGATTTGTTAAAAATAAAGAATTGGACGCCGACGCGGTTGGGTGTGGATGGTGGGAACTAAATTTATTTTTACTCGTTGAGTGATCCTGCGTTATAATCAGCTATATGACATCAGAAGGTCTATTCTGTACATACGTCGACGAAGTGTCGAGTTTCATCTAATAAACAAGTGAAAATTGTCGTCAAATATTTTTTTGTACCTATCAAATAGTTTTCCACCTGTCAAATAGTAGCCGTGCTTACGTGTCGGTCCAAATATAAGTGTACCATTTCCTAAAATCTAACGAAAGTAAGGTTTTTGAAGGTACAGAGTAGACGCTCGGGTCTGTGATACTCTGTAATACAGCATTTTCATTGTACAAGCATTTTATAAGACCTGGCCACCTTAATTCGTATATATCACTGCAAACAAACTGCATAATTGCTAAGAACACTTTCAGATTGTGGCATATTTTTAATTATAAATAGATTTGAGCACATATTATTATCAATAAGAAATAGGAATAGTACATTTCGCATGGTACCATTATTTTCTTAATAAATTTTTGGATTTGAATTTACCGTATTTCAATTTACTGTATGCCAATATTTATATTCTGTACATTGTTTTAGAACTTGTAATGTTTTTAATTATCATTTATCGTGGACTGCTAAATGAATATTTAAATGACCGAGTTAGGGTTAAATATCGAACGTTTTTTGTATAATATCAAAAAATATTCATATTCATACAATCTCGTTTAATTACGGAACTTCTTTTCTGTTAAAGATTTTGTTAAATGTAAGGACATTATTAGTGACTTTAAGTTATTGACGACACTAAATAACTTTTACTATTTTATGATATGAATATGGTTTGTGGACATACCATTAAATTCGATTCTGTCATAATTTCGCGCATAGATATTATAATTTTCAATCATGACTTCTTTTGTACGACACATTTTTTATAACTTTGCTCGTTTGACATTTGTTAAAGAATTATACTTATATTATCAGCTTTACTTCATATTATTTGACCTTCATAGGTCAGGGAACATCTTTTTGGGGAACATTACTTTGTAATAGGGAGATCATGCATTTTATTTATCGTAACTGTGATATATAGTAGAAAGTAGAAATGGTATAATAGGTTAAAAACAAAAGATATATGTCATTAATTTTCCTGAATTGGCTGATCCTTTCAAACATTCCACTTTGAAATCATTCGAAATCATAAGATAATTAAGAAGGCAAAAATCGATGTATGTATTTATTTTTCTAAGTAAAAAGTAGCAAATGATCGGAGCAATTGGTTAAATGTATAAAATAATATGCTTATTTTGTTTATCTTCCAGCACTTAAAATAAATCCTACCTTGGTAGGCTAATTAATTATTGATGTGACAATATAATAGTGCAATGTAATAATTGAATGTTGCCAAATATATTTGAATTTCGTCATTAAACTTGTATTAATCAATTAATACGTATATATCCTTGTAGGGGTTTGCTTGCGTTGTCTTCCTTAGCTCAATTGTAGTTTTTATAATTAGCTATCGCTTTATTGTAATTTAGTTGCCTTTAAGTGTTACTAGATTTAGGTACCTACTTAATTACATTGATTTCGTTAAACCTGGCGACCCAGTTTTGTTTTATTTTTCGTACTATTGTTTAGAATTCTGGTTGCATTCCACTTGACGGTAAAGGCAAGGTAGTCGATTTAAAATAGTAATACTTCAATTACCTGATAGTTTTCGCTACGGCTCACTCACGGTTGCTCTTGAAAAATAAATCCCGTGAAATATCAAGAACTAGCAAATATAGTACCTACAATGGGAATACATATTATCGAGTGGAGTGCGGCCTAAAGGAACAAACCTTTATTAAAAATTTCCTGTAAATGCAAATACATATAAAACAATAATCACATAATAAAATATATAGCTAAATAATGTAATTCACTTATGGGAATATGAATAGTAATAAGATTTAAATGTATTGAAATATACCTAGAACATAGAACATAGATGTGTATAAATGATCTCGTTTTGATAATTCCTGAAAAATATCTTCGGTAATATGAGAAACCTACATTCGACAATAATAGTATTCCATGTTTTTTACGTCTGTCTATTTATCGAAACACTTATAAATTCATACTTTTCTTATATTATTTACGATAAGTTTTATTTTAAGGAGCGTTTGTGCCACGAATATTATTTTTAAGGTTAAGTCGCCGCGGATCACATAGCTAAAATAGAAAATCAACGGACATGTTTCAAAGGAGGCAATTACTGTTCTTACAGTTGTTGATAGGAAGAACCTACATGCAGTACATAGCTAGTGTCGTTACTCGTTACGTTATTCTTGAATTTGCCCCGCACATGATTGTCGTCAAGGGCCAGACGAGAATTTGTCAGATACGGTAAATTAATTAATTTAAATGATCAGTTATTACTCTAACATTATCGCGTGCGCATCGTCACATGTAGGCATACTTTAATAAATGTTCAAATAGTTGTCTGGCTATGTGATCCGTTGTAGCCGCGTGAATAAAACTCAAACTATTTGTATTTTAAGTTGATGTCAACGTTCTTCTATTTATAAAGTAGATTTAAACAATAGGGGCGTATGGAAATATAATATATATTATTAATATTTTATTTTATCTACATGAAACTTGGCTATTAGACTTAAAAATTTAAAATTAAGAGTAAGTATACATTTACTTGTTTATTTTTCATATTGGTAGACAAGTGATGATAATTTTTGTATATTAACATTAACCTATCGTAAAATAGGCAATAATTACCTACCTAAGTGTAGTTGTAATATGCATAATAAAGTTCGTACTTATTTATCGACCACAATAAATAAAATAATACAGGATTAACCAGAAATTATCTTCATGGATTTGAGTGTAGGCGGTAGGGTTAAAAATTATTGGTGATGGAAAACTTCGAATAGACTGAAATTCAAGTAGTAAGAGAACCGACTGAATACATTTTTTTAAAGATATTCAGTTTTTATATCGGTCGGAGGATAATTTGAATCTATTAAGAACTTTCAGATAAGTAATAATTTTCCGAGAAGTGCGTAATGTTAGTGGGTAATAAACAGAAGCCGTTGAAGGGTCATATTGTATTTTTTTTTAATTGCACTCATTGCCTACATGAGTTAGAGGTATTAGAAATATTTCAAAGATCAAGAAATACAGCGTTTATTTACTTTACTTTTTACTGGCATTAGATACTTGCTAAAATGTTTTCATAGTATAATAAAAGTAACAAAATTCAAAAACAATATGTATTTACATAGTTACCATAGCACGGTAATAATTATCAGGGTAACATGCCATATAGAATATTCAAATAGTAATACAAATTAGAAATATATTTGGACGTTAGAATATTAACGATAAGTTTAAAACATTGTGTGAAAATATAACTTACATGTCAGTAATTTGCCAATGTTAACTTATTTGTGTGTACATCATATACATTTTCAACAAGTTAAGAGTGTTAATGTACACAGTTTCTATATATATTGAATGTGGAGTTTTTTTTTCTTATAACTATGTAATAAGTTTGTAAAATTTATATGATTAATATACTTGCATAATTTAAATGTAAAATTTGATCGCAAAAGTAATTCATATTTTTATTTGCTTTTATTGTACCTTCATAGAAATTTACTATTCTTGTTTTTTTTTATAAAGTAAGATTATCTGATTGAGTGTAGTATGTTGGAGAACAAAAGTAGGTATTTTGCTTATATTATGTACAGTGTACACATTACAATAGAACACCTAGGTACATTTTCAGCCATTTAATTTAATAAAGGAATAAATAAACAAAATAAGTATTGCACTTACAACAAAACGTACGATTTGGTTTATGGTGTAATCAGCGGCAATGCATTTGGTCTGTTAGCTCAAAGTAGACTGTTACATGGATATCTATTCGGTCTTAAACCAGTTCCGTATATATTTTGTTGTAATTAATATATTGCGTTCAATTTGGCGCTGGGTAATTTGAATAATATTTTTGTATAATTTGTCTCCAATGTGCTATATTTTCGACCAGGTAATGTAATTAAACAATTTTGTATGTTTACCTCACGTCAATAGTAAAACATAATAATTAAAGATAAAAGAAAATCTACTTACACCACTTTTAATATTGATCTAAAAATGTTTGTAAGACAAAATTACAATTAGGACATTATGAGGATGAAAATTGTGATGGTTGGATGTGATATGGAATCGAGTGTCGAATGTGGCTTAGCTATAAATAGTTCTAACTGTAAGCTATATTCCTATATTTTACTAAGTTTACATCGTTTGTAAGACTTGCATACCAATATAATGTGGATTCTTTTATTGGCCTTTTATTTATCATGTGGTATCATTGTAATAATACGAAAGGTATAATTCCTTAATACTTTATTTTTATATCAAAACATAACGTTATAATAATACAACTTATACAAATATTAAGGCACCTGTATAGTTTCTTATTATTTAATTGGAATGTGTTATTACGTATACATTTAATAAGAAATAACAATTAATAAATTGCAATTAATGAAGTATAACATATTATATAAAAGAATTACACTTAGGTACACAAGATTGCTTAGAATACTGATGATAATATAAAACTACACATTTTCCAATTATATTTAAGTACACATAAATTAATAGACTTCAGGTTTTAGAGATTCATGAAAATAAATATAATTTTATATTATATGAATATGTCAAAATATACAGTCGTTTAGCAATGCAACTTATTAAATATTACATTATAATTGCCCATTCGCTATGTATACACGAGACATAGCCGGAAAACAGGTATGTCTGGAATCATATGATTTCTCATAGCTAAAGTTATGTTCTTATAATTATACAACAAATAAAAAATACTATAAGCATTTGGAATGTTAAAACATAGGTAATATCTAGTGGACGAATATCGGACGCAATTTTACACTGTTTTTAAAACAGAAGATCTTTGTTCAGATCATTGAACATTATAAAATATTAAGATTAAGATGCATTAATGTTACCATCAAATGGTAACTAAAACATTACATTACTTGTTTTAATATGTTGATATTTTATACAAAACTAAACAGACATGTCGTCAGCCCATTATTATTATCCCATTTCTAGGCATTGGTCTCCTCTTACAGTGAGGGGGCTAAGGACATAGTCCATCTTGCGGGCCATGTGCAAATTGGTACTTCCTAGGCCTTTAAGAATTTTTATAACTCTGAGGTCTCTAATTCTTCTTCACAATGTTTTTAACCCTTATGATCATTAATTTCTAATACGTTCATAACTTTGAAATTCAGAGTTGAATGTCTGGGATTTAAACCACGACCCCATCCACTGAGAGGCCGAATTTTAGTCAATGGACTATGACTGTTGAACAGGCATAAAAGCCATTACTATCCGATTTTAACATAAATTACACACTTTGCAAATGAGGTACTTTTTAGAATAACGCACTGTAAAATAATATCATCATTTTAAGATACTACTAATAAGAAAATTAAAGAGAATAAATAAACTATGAAGATAAATAACTGGTAAAAAAAACCATTGACATAAAAAAGAAATAACCAGAACAAAAAATCACTCCTCATGTCATACACATCTTATAGCGACTTTAACGATCAAAGTATCTTCCTTCACAAACCCGTTCCTGACCACATCGCTCACGACAGCATACTCCGTGTACCCGAATCCTCTGAGGCATATCTCTGCTGTGGGCTTCCTGAATGCCACTAAATTAGAGTTCGACATCATAGTGTCTCGTTGGGTCATCTCCTGGTTCAGCTGGTTGATCATCGCGAAGGAAATCCGGCCGTTGAACGGCCACTCCAAACATTCGTCGTAGTCGGTCTTCATTAGGTGTACGTGTAACGCGAAACACAGCGGATTCTGTGGCGAAATGTTCAGACGAACACAGAATCTGAAATGAAATACGAAAAATTATACACTAATTTCGTCCCATAACACTTGTAAGTTTAACTTGCAGATAGTTTTAAACAACATATTAATGCGTAATGTCTCTCGAATTAATTTCTAATTTGAACAAATAAAGATAAACAAATAAAATTTTATTAAAATGTCTATCTACATTTTTTAAGTAAATACGACTTCTTACGATTTTCGAGTACTTAAAATCAGTTTTTAATATTTATGTCTGTTCCAGTTTTATGTTGCGGTTAATTTCACTCCATTAACTAAAAATAATATACCTACCATATTATGCCGTGCCAATATAAATACTTTTGATTACCTATATCCATTTGGCGACGTGTAAAACCCGGGACTGTACAACATTTTGCAATGATCTTTGAGCATTGCATTGAGTCTTGCATTGAAATTGTCGATCTTCCAGATGTAGTTGCCCATGCAGTAGCGTAGCAGCATGTCGTTGTTCTGCTTCATCTTGGCCACCGCGAAAGCTGACAGCTGCTTCGATATGTTTGCTATAACTATGTCCTGCTCACGATTCCGTTGCTCCAAAACTACCACACGCTCGTATAAAGCTCTGTAAATATAATATGAGGAATATCAGAGGAAGTGCAGATATAATTTTGGGTTTTTTTGGGAGTAGATTAAATAACAGTCATTTAATTACATTACCATATTTCTTCGGTTTGCGTGTGGTGAAAGAAATAAACGACAAAAGGAAAGGGCTCACTTCAAGAAAAAGCAAATAATGGGTTTACCTTATTAATGCACTGGTATTATTCAGTGGAGCAGAACTCTTGGCACCATTCTTATCAGGTGCTTCCCACAAACTCATTGCTTCTTGTTCTTTAGCATCAATGCTGGTGTTGGATAGGTCATTGTCTATCTTGATTTCTGAGTAAGCATTCATAAGATACTGAAATGCATATTTGAAATACGTTATGTTATATTTTTCTTAGATAAAGCTATCGACATATAATTAAATACTATGTACTAGGGCTTGTGGTAGAATTTTATAGTCACAACTTTATAACAGTGGTGTTTACTGCTGCTGCATTCTAGTATAAAGACGCTAACATACAGAATTCCAGCTTATTCCTCAGTGATAGCAATGCATTTGGAACTGATCTTAGTAATTTATTTTAATTCTATTTGAGGTTGATGAAAGTCCATGGTCGACAATTAACACTCCATAGACTATGTGCTCAATTGCCACTTTAATTTCACAAAAGCTTACATAATATAGTATTAAACACTTACACTCATGTGGCTCTGTATATTAGCATGCAGATGATTGTTCATCTCTTCTTGGCTCTCAAAAGTATCCTTGCAGCCCACAGCTTGAAATGAGCAAGGTACACGAATATCTAATTGGGTGGAAGCCTCTGGCTGGTTGAATGTACATTCTGCTATGTGAGCATCTAGATCTAGTGGAGTTACTTTTACTGTGCAACCTGAAATTGTACACAATATTTTTATTCTCATATTAGAAAGATGTACATAAAATATACATAAGTAATTCTAAACCAGACATAGAACAGATATGAAAACTTGCCATTTAGATAAATGTACAGATAGGAACTAATGCATTTTACATATTTTACTGGTAACGACTGTAGTACTTACAAAGTTTCCTCTCAATGTTTACTTGGTACAAAATTGGTATTATTATGAAAACAAGTCTCGTACCTTTAGCTGCAAAGGGGCAGGACATCCTGTGTTCTTGAATTTCCCTTTTTGTATAGTTGTCTGGAAATATATCTACTTTCATACTCAAGTTTATATTGTCTATAGGACAATGACCACTATTTCTGAAAAAGAAAAGAAATAATGCAACATCCAGTGGTAGATTTACAGACAGAGTAGGCTGGACCCTAGAGTGGCAGTGTTTAGAGTTGGTAAATTTGGGGCGACTTTTATGAAGATTATTTAAAACTTGACAACGTTTTTCTCAATTATTCATGTATGAAGTGGTATAAAACAGCATTAACATAGTTGTTCTTATCTGGACAGCCCTTAATTAGAATATCGGGTTGCAGAAGTTGGTAGAGGTTAGAGGTTTGTTTGTTGAGCTTAAATATATATATTTTTTTAAATTTGAAAAACACACTTTGTTAGTAAGCAGTAGTGCTTACTACAGAAATTAATACATAATGTGTTCTCATGACCTCACAAATTATTAATTCAAGTTTAACCAAGCTTCCATTATAAACGCTAATAACACATATAAAGGACAATTATAGAAAAAAACAGACTCAGTATTATAATCTAAATTTAGATATCTACAAGACTAGGTATCGAACCTGGAACCATATATATAGCAGACATACAGCAACAGAACATAGGTCAGTCTATAACCATTTCTAACATAGAATTAAGACAATATGATTTTATCATAAATATCACAATATTACTTACTGTAACCAGGAAGTGATGCAGCTCTTGCAGAACTTATGACCGCAGGTGGTGATGACAGGGTCTCGCAGCCAGTTGAGACACACTGGGCACTCATACCTGGACTCTGGTTGATTTGTATCCACTGCTTCATTTAGAGCTGTAATGCCCATGGGCTACAAACAGTTGTAATCAGTTATCTAGTCAAGCCTCATCATCATAGACATAACTACAGCATATTAGTGTCTTGTTTCATTATGAAACACAGATAGATGGAAAAAATAACCAGAAACATGCATTTCAAAATGTCTAGCCGACTGTCAACTGTCTAGATGACTAGTTATTCATATTGGATTAACAGGCATATAGTTCATTTACATTTTATACAAAGAATGTTAATTGCCATTAGTTAAAGTCTCTGAAAGCGAATGATATGTTTTTTCTAAGCCAATAATACAATTACAGTCTTATCGCATTAGTATCAACAGACATCTTATGGGTCAGACATAGTCCAGAGCAAAATTAAACAATATCAGACTATACTATGTGTATGAACATATTCAAATCTCAGTAACATGACCACCCAGATATGGGCAGTGTTTGTCAATATATTGTATAGAAATATATGATTTTGTCAGACACAACACATTCAATATCCGTAAATATAAATGGGGCCTTAATAAACAAGCAGTTAACCTATCTGTGGTCTGCGCACAGGTATGAGAGAGCTAGTTTACATATTTATTGTTTATTTATTTTCTGATTAATGAATGAATTAATTCAAAAAGTTGAAATAATCTTTAAAACTAAACTCAGTCTTACGACCTACTAAAAGATTACCAATTACATGGTACTTTAGTCAAGGATAAACTTACTTTTAATCGAGACATGTTATTGAATTTTAATAAGGCACTATTAGTCACAACTATGGGGGTTAACTTCGTCACCAATATAGGAAAAGTAATACGAGACAAATTTTACAATACAACCGACTAATATCGCTCGTATCGATGAAAGTAAGTAAAGGAACTACTGCAAGCTTAACATTTTTACTTTCATTTGACATTATATGTAAAGTTTTTTTATGCATTCAAAAGTTACCAAATAACGACTAAGTTATATTCTTACCGCAATTCCTTCAGACGCATTCTTCGTTTTGTTTTTAAACATTATTGAAAAACAACAATTTATGATATCTGGCTTTTGATCCGCAATTAGTGAAATAATTATTTAAATTTCAAATAAAGTACCACAGAAATATAATTTACCAAATCAAAACAATTGTATGACATCAACTTTTTGACGTTTCGTGTCAAGACTTGACCGTGAAGTCATCAACGATCTGGTACTAGTAGTTTACAAGGTAAAATTAACGTAATGGAATATTTTACTTATCGAATATAACAAGAAAAATAATAATAATCATAATAAGTGTAATAATAAATTATTGTATATTATAGTACTTATATAAGATTAAGTAATATATTAAAGATTTTTGGAACGAATTAGCTGTGTACATACTGTACCATAGATTAAAAAAACGTTGGCTTATTTTATTTTTGGCGGGAAACTAAAACTAAAAAATGGGTGATGCGGGAATTGAAGAGAAACTTAACTTTTATCTCTGCTTGATCTAGTAACAATTATTAGAGAGTAGCAGGATGTTTCTGAAATGAATGTGTAGCGGGTAATAATTTACTCCTTTCGCTATAAACATAACTAAAGGTATCCGAGATTTTTAGTTTCCGGCATAAACAGTGCTTGTAAGTGTATATAAAAATATTAGTGACGAAACCATCAAATAGGTAATAAGTCAATCGCGGTAAGTAGGTACACGGTTAGCCTAGCCCTAGCCTTACCACACGTACTTCTTCCTCCTTGGTCTATATCGTGTTCTGAATTTAGAACGCATCATTATTAAAATACCTATGTATATAAATATCACTGTTCTCGGCCGTAATGACATTATTACTTAGCTGAGCTCCTCAATCGAGCGTTTACGAAATGAGGACTTATTACACCTTCATTCGACGAATAGTATTGTATGCTAATGCTTGCTTTGATATCTCCTAGCTCGCATCCGGCCTTAGGACAATATGCGTCCCTAACACGTAGGAATACGTAAGTGCGACGAATTCTGTATTCAACTTTGGTCTGAATAACTCTTATATAAGATTTACATTTCTGTTAGTATGCAGTGCACTGCATGGTTTTAAGTTTGCTTTTAGGTCTTTTTAAATAACGGTAGTTTGAGGCTCCATCCGTTTTGGACTATTGTAGTGGTTCTTAAACTTTTAAAGACCGTTATCCCTTAAGATTTAAGCGTATTTTATCCTTTAATAATTCTCATTATTAAAGATTTTACTTACGAAGTTATTAGATTATTAGAAGGGACCACAGGTGATCACGAACATTCAGAACGGAATATTCTACTCATGTTTAACAGAACATATGATTTTTATTATTATGTAAAGCTGGTATGCTTTTGTATGGTTAATTGTAATATGCAGTTAAAAGTTAATACTTTCAGTGGATAATAATATCATACCTAATATAAATACCTACCAATGTATTAATAATGATAACAGTCCAATTTTACCTACATTCCATCGAACGAAAAGACATGTGTTCTTGCAATTAGCTCAAGAATGCTTAGTAAATAAATGTTTTTACAGTTTTTGCTAATTACCTGTTACAATCATAGGAACGTACCTAGTTCGACTTTTAATCGCCAGATGGCGCTGTTCAGTATACTGAATCACGTTGTTGAGATTTTTTACTGGAAGTATAAGGGTGTTCAGAATGAATTAAGATTAGTTTTTATATGTTGTAATTGATGTACTCGTCTTGTGTGCCGTTAAAATCAGTGACCCCATACAGTTCTGTTATGGTGATTTTTTGTGAGCCGTCTGAATAATATGTACCTATGTGATAAAACCTTTTTTTGGGAAGTTAAAAGTAGGTACAATGGACATCGTATTTATCTGAGTTAATACGACTATTTTACAAATTTGTGTATATACAATGTCACAACAATTGTGGAGACGCGCAAAATCCCTGAATGATGCGCGAAAGTTATAAACGATTGAACATTTATCTTATTTATTGCGCGAACGAAGTTTGAATTCGCGAGCTTTCGAGTCGTTAATCGGATTTAAAGTCCTATAACGCATAAGCTCATGTAACCAACTTAACAATGTGAAAGGTTAAATTCCTTTTGTATAGTCTCGGTTCGACAATGCTAGGAATAAAATAGTGTCCTGTGTATCTAGATTTACAATCTAAAAAAATCTACAGTTTGGTCGACAGTTATGCAATTACGATCGTTTAGATTTAGCAAACATAGATATCAACAATTACTTACAAACAATGAGCACTTGTCCCTAATGCGAAATGAAAGGAGTTTTTTTAGTTACTAATTAGGATGTGTATCGCCATACCCAGCTTTGTTTCATCGTCGTCGATAAAGTTTTCAAAAAATATGTTTTTGGCATGGGCTTAGGTACCTATAGTTTAGTTTCGGGGAGACGGGAGCAGTGGCGTCGCACGGGTTCGCACTGCTTGACGAGAAAATGGTCTTCTAGACTTGCCACGGATCTCTATGCTAGGGAGAATTATTCGGAATAATAATAAATAATATAATTCGTCAGCGAAACCAAAAATAGAGACTGCTTACATATTTTTTTAGAGTGACAAAAGCAAAAAGAAAAAGAATATATTTTCTTGTGTTATAGTCTCTGCGCGCATTGGAAATTAAAAGCATTTCCTTCGTCAAAAAAAAAAACAACAAAAGGTTACCGTCATCATAGCACGAAATATGGACATAAGAGCAATATTTAATTTATATGGATTTTATCTTTGATAGAGCTAACATATTTTTGTTACACTGAATAGGTATTAAGCGCAACACAGATTTTTAATAACATGTAAAAAGTAAAAACAAAATAAACAATATAATTATACAATCGATAAGTTTTGGATTCCGAGTTTCTTAACATTACCAGATTTATATTATGAAGTACTGGTAGCTACGTAACAATTTTACTATCTCTTCTCGGTGTCCTAAATTCTGCATCAAAATTATTTGTTTATCTATTTATCTGTCTGCACGTTTGTCGGCTGTAAACGTTACTTACCGTGTTTTGTAATACTATCGTCCTTTAACATTAGCTAAGTTTGAACATAAGTTGTCATGTTGTAATATCACGTGCAGAACATGTTAGGTTGATAATATAATGGAAGTAATATATACTATAATGTAGGAACCACGAACATACGTATATATGTGCGTATCATATTATTTTGGAAAAAATTAATTAGATCTAATATTCATATTAAAAGGAAATAAAAAAAAACTCCTTTGGAAGACCAAAGGAGTTTAATTATGTAGTAGTACAAGATTTTACAAAAATACCAAGTAGTAGCATGGTAGTGAGATTTGTATGCCTCATATTAAATGTATTTTTGTAAGGTTTTTCCACTAGATTTATTACACCTTACAGCGTCACAATAACTACAATGGTATGTAAACAGATTGGTGTTTTTAATCTTTACTGTTTTTAAAAGCATTAGATAACTAACTAAAATAGAGACGAGCTCTATTCTTGTTAACAAGTATAATAAAAATATAACAATTAAGATACAAAGTTTATCAATAAGTTGTATAACAAGTTAATATATTCACTGTTATCACGACTATTCAATTGGTATCGATATGGTACTATGTCAATACCTTTTGTACCAGCAGGAAGAAAAAAACAAATTTGGTTATGAATAGGCATGTAATAATTTTACTACTACATGTTACTCATTTTGTATGTTGCTTAAAATTAATTGTCTTTAAATAATTAATGTACTCATAACAAATAATACAATTGGTAATATATATATATATATATATATTACCAATTATATT
>DWRA01001420.1:0-17148 GCA_018250295.1 Spathilepia clonius
GTCCCACCTGCGGCTGTCAGATTAATGGACAAGTACATGAACATATGCCGACATTAGCTAATTGAATATTTCATAATAAATGCTCAATAGTGGTATACATACATTGTATAAGTATATTATACTCGTGAGGACTAACATTTTCTTAAAATTATATAATGATATACTTTAACAGTGCGACTCGCTTCTTATTAGGAGCCTAACCAACGTTTCTCGACCGGCTCACGTCAGCTGCTCTGCCACAGAGCAACAATACAATTTTTTATTTTGTAACCTTACGCTCGGTTCACACGGCATTACACTGCACGTTAACGAATAAAACTGACGACGACTGACAAAAACTGATGACTCGAATAAAACTGACGCATTCATTGTATAGAGCGTTGTTCACGCGACGTTTGTACTGTAAAACAACGCACACCACTAGACTTAATTAGACTCAGTTGACATGCCAAACAAATCGCGTTATCTTTGACGTGTTCGTAAACGTACGAAAACTGCGATCAATTGTTTTTAAATTAACCCTAAATATCGCCATATGACCGTAGCCTGAAGGTCCGGTGGAACATTTAAAATCGACGACAAAAAACGTGCAGTACAATGCCGCGAATCCAGCCATCACTCGTCCAAGTTGTTCTCCTCTCAAGATATGTACACTTACACGTCAATTGGTTCCATCTTAGTTATCGTGCGGCATGCACTAACATGATGCCATCAAACCAATCCTTTCTCCATTAAACATTATCAAGTTTATCACTTCTGGCAAGCTGATGCGAGAACCAGCCTCTCCCTATCTTTATTTTAATTTAAAGCGTTACGTGACAAGCGGCTTGTTTAGGGAACTAGATTCTGATTTTAAACAAGCGTGTCATCTAAATACTTATATTAAAAGTTGTAATTTCATACAAAACACTAAATATAAATAAAAGTTTTTATGAAATCAATATAAAAGATCGAAACGGTGTTAATAATAACGTAAAATATTTCGTAACTTCTCCCCGAAACAACGTGCAATATTAGTATCATTGTAACGTGCGTTGCCCTTTATAGGTTAGTAGACACAAACCTTTAATTAGATACTTAAACGACAAATAGAGTGAGTTCCACTTAATTACGGTAGAATCATCATAAGACGATATCAAGTATAACGGACGATGATGGGATACTCAATGGATTTAGATCTATACAAACAATCGACACTTTTTTTATAAAGATAGTTGAAGAACGTAAGTGGTAAAGGTTTTAACACTAATGTATAGTATTTTCGGTAAGGTGATCAAACTTTCGTTATTAAAATCGATTTTTAGACTATAGTCCTTTTTAACGGATTCCGAAAATTAGGCTTTTTCTAGTTACCTTTACTGCTATTGATCGATTCGTAGCTAACTTTGGTTATATGTCGATTGTTAACACGAAGTTAATATAAATAAAATTGAGATTCATGTACGGACTTCAGATTATACACAAGAATAGATGTCGACTTTGAAACATAAAGCCAACAACAAATTAAGTCATGAGACAGATGTTCATATATTTGTATACATAAGCGACTTGATTTGTAATCCACATTCACCTTAAAGATTCGAGCTTCGGTACAATCGCAGCCGTATATGATTTGAAAATTCATCGACATTTATTCTTGTACACAAAAGCTTGTATCCAAGGCTATTGTCAGGTGACGGGTGACGGGTGTCGGGTGTTGGGTATGATTTGACAATTCATCCACATTTATTTTTGTACACAAAGGTTTGCATCCAGGGCTATTGTCAGGTGTCGGGTGTCGGGTGTCGAGTGACGGGTATAGGGTGTCGGGTGTTTAGCAGACAACGGCCTCCGAGATGGGGTTCTCGGTGATGCGGATGACGGGCGAGTGGCGGCAGGGGCGGCGGCGCGCGCCGTCCGACAGCCGCCGGAACGCCACGATCTTCGTCGGCGACAGCGGCGCCACTGCGGATAGACACGGAATTAATACTAGCTTCGAATTACGTTACTTTTTTACATAAGTTTTTTTTGCTAATACATGTTGTATATACAATATACGTTCATTTATAGACTTCAAACGTATCGGATAAATCCATATTTTCCAACACAATATTTTGACAGGCTTCTCTACGCGGACGATTTCGTAGTGTCCGCGTAGAGATTCCGCGTATAAATACGTTACTACACACATTATATAGAACTATATGACTTTGTTGTGCCACGGACCACGTCTGACACGTGAGACGTCTAATAGATCATCATAGACACCAATACTAAAATATCTAACAATGTATTGACTCTTATCACATATACTGGCAAATAATACAAAAGTTACATATCCCGTCCACAAAGTGTTAGAATTATATTAATAGGTATCTAATTCGTATATTCGTTTGGCTCTTTTTACGAATGTATATTAGCAAAAATACAGCAAACACCCTCCCACCCACCTACGTAACTGTTGGTTTTACGTAACACGTTAAAGGATTCAAATATAGCACATTTATGTCATCGTATACACATATTAACACACACAACGCATAAACGCACACACTGACAAATGTACACTACATACTGTAGCAAATATACAGCTATATTGATACCTCAATACGATACAGAAATATATATTCTAATGATCAACCCTTAAAAGTTAATTATCAACATTACAACATATTTTTATTTCATTGGTACTCAATAATAAGACTTTAGACTCGATAATAAGAGTACTACCAATTAAATATATTTATGTATTTTTAATAGTTTTAACTAATATTGTGAATATAAAATGACTAAAACATTTTTCAGGCTCTCCCACAAACACTTACGCAATAAACTCATAAAATCTTAACAAACCAGTCTACTCATTTATCTTAGCGTAAAAAGTAACTTATAGTTTGAAATAATATTTTAGGGACAATAAAAATTGAGATAAATTAATAATTGTCGCACTGCACTTGTTTACCTTCATTTTAATTATTTATTTTGAAACAACGTGCTCGTGTTCGTTAAATTTCTCAAAGGTGTTGTAAGTAAGGAGGTAGTGTCACTTTTAAAGTTTTATATTTTATTACCAACATAATACATTATAAATTCATAGAATATGTAAATATTGTATAACAGAACTTTGCCATAAGAAATAAGAGTAAAAATTTATAATTTTAACGTAATTTTGTAGTTATGTATATTTCTGCTTAAAACTGCAGTGTTAAGCGCTGCTGTCCTTTGGTTTAAAGGGTGTAGTAAAGGAGACGTACTTATGCGAGGCATTCTAACTTAGTCCTCATTGGTAGCAACACATGTGGCCGACCTCAAGTCCAGTCCAAAAAAAGATTGAGTGCACTGGATTCATCGCTACACGAATTTCAAACGAATATTTGCCTCGTGTTTGAATCTACCATAATCATTGTATTGAATTAAAAACAAACAAAAGCTCGCCAAACAAAAATATCAGATGACAAACAAAAAGATAAAGTTAGTGAATTGTTTCGTTTTGCCTATTTATACGCACGAGTTTCCATGTGGATAAAGTTCGACAACAATCACACATTTTCTATATTTGACTACCTAAATGCCTAATTGTCGAACTATGGTAGGCAAGAATTGATTTCAATTGATATGGTCACTAATGAGCTTGCATTAAAATACCTGTTATTGTCTATCGCACGATTCTAACCAGAACACAGCAATAGGTGTGCTGCTATAGCATTTAAATTACTAATACACTGTTTATAGCCCAAATTTATTTTAAACGTAGAGTCTCAGATATTTCTAATATCTATTTACAACAGTGTTAAGCGCTGCTGAATGCTGGTGTGAAGGGAGTGGTAAGAGAAAAATACTTATTCGAGGCGGTGTAACTTTGTTTTCGCAAGGCAACGCATCTGTGGCCGACCTCAGGTAGGACTCTAATTTTATCTGGGATAATTTATAGATGCCCATGGACGGCAGTGGGCACTTGACATAGGCGGACGGCACGCTCGTTTGCTACTGCCATTATAAAAAGGTATATACAATAAAAACAAAAAAACAAATGTACTACGAACGTACATTTCACCAGTTATAATGTAAACAATAAAAATGATTATACATGATAAAAGTGTATATCAAATAATAAATCTTTAGATATCTTTTGCAAAAGCGATATCAAACAAAATATAGCTCGAAAAAACATTACGCACGATTTAACAGATGACAACTTAGCTAAAACAATCGCATTCGCAAAAAACATCCAAACAAAACAATGACACAAAAC
Source organism: Spathilepia clonius (assembly GCA_018250295.1). NCBI lineage: Eukaryota > Metazoa > Arthropoda > Insecta > Lepidoptera > Hesperiidae > Spathilepia > Spathilepia clonius. The sequence continues at coordinate 4,232 of DWRA01001420.1, forward strand.
AAAAGAAAAATAAAAACAAAACACTTACTGTTTCTACTTAAGCTTCAACATAATAACGGCTAGTTGGTGGAACTGGATTTCGACACTGTACTACTGCGGCGGGTGATAATTTTTTGCAATGCCAACACGGCTACCGGGTGAGATGAAAACAAAAACAAAATAAATAAAACAATTATTGTGGGACACTCGTGCTTGTGTCTACGTCACTAAAAAGTAAAAAGTGATGGTGAAAATATATTATGTAATTTGGTATATTCCACTTTGATTTCCTGGTTGTTTTTAAGCGGCACTTTAGTACAAGACAAGAATACGGCACTTTAGTACAAGACAAGAATAAGGGAACGCAAGAAGTTAAAACCCCGTTGGAAATATTTTAAACACGTAATCACATTATAGTTATTACAGAATGAAAAGTTAATAACAAGGAAAGTAGAATAAAATAAAACTATATAAAAGCAGTAGATTTAAACTTATATTTTTAGTTGAAAATCAATCAGACACTGCACTAAAATCACTGTTTGATCCTTATTTTGGCCATTCGGGGTCCCGTGAGGTTAGTGACAATGACCTCGGACCCCGTGTACCATTATAGGTAAGACTGAAGTGCCTTTATAATAAATGAATTAATTTAGCAAAAATAATTTAATCCACAAGCATTGATATTACTTTAAACAGCATTGGCTTTATTAGGAAGCAGTAGGTGGACACTGGTTTGTTTACATGAATAATTTCTAGCTACATTTGACACTCCTGTAACTCAACAACTATTGAGTCTACAACCTACTCTTTTTACAGTTGGACCTACTTATGCAAAACAGAATCAACCCCCACAATGACAGTTTTGAGAAAAAAAACATTATTCTCATAGTTTTGTACACTGCAAAATTTTAGGTTATTTTTAATCGAATCTATTTACAATATTGCACAAAATAATTTATTCTATGTACACAAATATAATATTGTTGAAAATCATCAACATTTTTAATGATTTTGGCATGTGTGTGGATTGGCTCCTGTTTGCATAAGTAGGTCCAGTTGATCAGGTATTTGCAAGTGCCGTTTATTGTTACCGGATCACCCATTTAATCAAAGTGGAATAGACCCGTAATTTTACGTCAACTATAAGTAACAAATAACCAAGTAATATGGAACACATGAATATTATAAAATGAGAGTCGTTATATACTTAAAATCTCTTGTGAAAAATATTTTTGACGCAATCGAAAAAATCTTAGGACATTTATTCAATTAATTATTATATTAAAATTAACAAATCATTAATATTGAAGTAATTAGTCATCCTTAACTTAAAATGAACAAAATGTTACTTAGGTTTTCAATTAGAAACGTCTTTCTAGTTGTATTTAGTAAAACGACTAAACATTTCATCCGTTTCATTTCCACGATGCACTTTATATGGCTTATTACAATTCAATATACGAAGTTTAAAATTCACATAACTATGGCCGACATATCAGGTCTATGGCTATTTTATAGTCTTAAAATTGTTTTAGCCCGAATACAAGGCGTATTTGAAAACCTCCAACATTAAAATAAGGTTTAGTTATTTTATAGGTATTTCAAAATGCGTTCGACATTACTTAGTACATACAGAAATCATATTTAGAAACTACTAAAACATTTACTGAAAGTGTTTAATAGAACTTAAATTGAAAATAAAATATACAGCTTTTTTATCTAAATTACTCGAAATATATGCCCTTATCTGGAAAAATAAAATTACTATAAAATTCCCAGTAATAAAAAAATGGTTCATTTATAAAAGCATCTATCGAAAAAATGTGAATAAATCAACTGCGTAGTAAAAGCTTAACCCATTTACATGTAACTAATACGGTTGTAATATGGTTGATACTGTAGAATTATTCAATTCAAAGTTTTCAAAAGGCAAGTATTGAAATAATAAATGTACTTATCTAACACAATAGGGACCCTGTAACGTTAGATATAAGCTCATAAATAATAATAAACAAATAAATATATTTTAAGACATTATTAATGTGCAAACACCATTACAATTTTTGTTAGTACTTTTAATGTGTATTAATTATACATATACCAGCACACGTTATTAGTAATTAAACTACCCTATAATGTTAATTAAAATTTCAAGTTCCTAGTAGTAATTAATAGCACATAACCCTAAATATAATAACACTCGTATAACAGCAATGTTGTAAATAACATAGATATATAGGAAAATAAAAACTAAAGGAATTCTACTAATTTCCATACGAAACTACACAATTTGGAAATAGCACTACAAGACGATAGAAAGGGGTAAATAAGCTGCTCGTTGCTAATACGTACCACGTTGGGATGCCGCGAAACTCAATGTCATATCCAGGCTCAAACATAAACGCGGGGAAAAGAAAAAACGGGACTTCAGACGAATCGTACTCATTTTTGTCATGAAAGAAAAAAATAACTGTTTCTAAACTTTCCAATCATTTTCATTTAATAAAAAACGAGAACTAACTACTATTTTAAAAAATCAATACTACTCTCTATACATGGTTCAAAAATTATTCATTAATTTATGAAATTACAATTTCATGATTGAACATTCATTAATGAGGAACTACGCCAAAATGAATGGGATTCATTGAAACGCTAAGAAATATTAAAATAATTTAATCGTATCTAAAACAAATAGAAATTCAAATATAATATAATTAACAAAATAATAACATAACACTGGGCTTATGTTACACAGTACGCGCGCAAGTTTATGACTGCTAATCGACTATGTGGGAAGTTTATCGATTGTTATCGATAAAATGAAAATATTTTTGTATACACAAACTAATGATTAATGATTAAGGCAGCGAGGACAAAATCTTTTAAAAAACGTAATATTGACAATACTTAAATTAATTATTCGATTCGATTCGACAATAATTAATTATTCGATTTTGTGATCTTGCGATTCGAATTTATTATATTAACGGCGGTTAGTTTTAAAAATAAATCAAAGATAAAATTTATAATCGTAAAAATAATAATTGAAATGACTGAAAAATAATCACTTTTATCATTAATACTATCTGGAGCATTCGATTATCTCAGAGTGATCATGAACTCAAGAGCGTACTGTAGATAATTCTTTGCAACCTTACAATCATAGTTTTTAGAATACTCAGTATCATATTTTCCTACTCACTAGCGTATTTAGAAGCCTCGGGTTAATTTTTATAAGAATACTATATCCACGATTCGAGTTTCGTTGTTATCCTACATTAATTATTAACATTTAGATTAATTAAGTGCGTTAATCCGCTGTAACATTTTCTGTCTAGACTGTTACCTACGAGTCGCTAGTTTAACATTTTTCAATAGGTTTTACAATAAAAATATGTCTAGTAATTAACTTTTCACTGTCAGAAATGTCATGACAGATTTCTAAATGAATTTTGTTGAAATTTATTTTTATTTGGATTTTATTTTCGAATTGAATATTATTTATTCCTACTTATTTATGGCTATTGCAACTAAAAAGTAAAGCAGTCATGGCAGTTGAGACGCTTTGCAAGTTCAACTGTTTACAGTGTTGTCTATGAGGCGTGTTAGTCAAAAATGCACTGCGAAGCTTTTAATGCTAAAATGCATTCGTTGGTTCCTTATAGCTAGCCTTAATTCGAAAAACAAATATTTGTATAAAATCGATATATATATCGATATAAATTATATCGATTTTGATGTATCGTTTTATCAATCACGAAGTAATTATACACCCACATAATTTAAAATTTTGATATATTCGTAAAGTAAGAAACGTGCATTGATTATTATTCCTTTTAGTACGTTATGGACGCATGAATAATATGATTTTAATAGCTTTTTATAAATGAACATATCGGAAAAACACAACTCTATAATCAATGTATTAAAACCTTATTTTCTTTTTGTCAAAATCTTAAAACATAGGATTGATTCATTTATTATATAAATTCTTGTTCAAGCCCTTTTAAGTTATCACATATTATTCATTCGCCGCTTGCAGATCACATATCAAAATTTTAATATTAGTAAATATCAAGTTAATATCCCAAGTTAGTAATTATAAAAGAATAGAAAATGTTAACATCAACACGAGAAAACAATTGTAACATTAAACCAAAGTTGTCAGATCAAAGCCAGTTAGTTTAATGTTATTAAAACAAAAACAAAGTTAACCACATCGAGATAGCGTGGAATTAGTCGTTGTTCCGGTAGAGGGCGCTGCTAAGGGCGGTTACTTACCGTAGCCCTCGCCCTGCAGGAACAGGCGGAAGGCCTCCGATATCTTCCCGGGCTGCTCCTCGAGCACCATGCCCGAGTCGGAGATCTGGAATATTACATGAAATATTTCGATAAAAGTTATATATGTGGCAGTTTTGGGAGAAATTATTTTTTAGTATTTCGATAAGAGTTATATTTGTGACAGTTTTGGGAGAAATTATGACAGAATTTTTACAACACCGACTTTATATATCCTATATCCTTAACTAATAACTCATTCATTCTTTATATATGGACTCTATATAGAGTCGTCGTCAACTGATTACTGTCCCATTGCTGGGCACGGGTTTTCTGTCATAGTGCGTAGGGTTAGGCCAAAGTCCACAGCGTTGGCCAAGTCCGAATCGGTAGACTTCACCAACTTTCTTTTAAAAATTCTCAGGCGCTCAGGTTTGCTCACGATGTTTTCCTGCTCCATTAAAGTGAGTGATAATTAATATTTTATACGCACATAATGAATCAGAGGTGCGTGCCTGGGATTCGAACCTCGGCCCCCTCCATCACGTCGCCAAGTTTCAATCACTAGGTTATCACTGCGATGGAAATGAAATACTGCCTACGAACTAGAGCTAGGAACTTTTAATAAGTGCATCGTGATCCACGGATTGAGGGAACTAGGCCTCCTGTCGAACAAGGGTAATAAAAAGGTCTATAAGTTTGGATGTAAATTTATTTAATTTGAGTATTTTTTCTTTACAAACGAAATAATATCTCCATTGGTGTACCAAAAAGTAGCAACGACTGATCCGACAATGAGAACCCATTACAGCTGTCAGATGTGACATGTGCAGTGGAAGGCCACATGCAGACCGACGATTATTCCACTTTTGATAAACAGGATGCACTCGATAGGGTGTACGAGTGAACACGAATAATTACGTTCATTGCCGTGTAGAGTGACGTAACAGTGACGTAAGAATCGAACGTTTGTCGCATGTGCGAAATGGAACTTAACTTTGCAATCCAAATATTTAGAATATCACATCTGTGTGCACTAATATTTAGATTGTAACTTACGTCTGTTTGTAATGAGGCCATGATATGGAGCTTTTTGAAAAAAATAAAATAAAAAGAGTTCTGTGTGAAAGGCTCTTCTATTATTGTAAATGTCAACAATTTAATTATAAAAAAATCTCTTGTTCAAGTCAGAAAACGAAAAATGTATAATAACACATTAATCAAATATGTAGTAAAAAATTGCAAGTAAATAGGCATTGAAGGCGTACAGCTGCAAGATTAAGATTTAATTTAAAACTTGATTTTTGTTGGACAATGATCTATATTTATATTTGAATGCATATGAAATGACTTAGAAGTCTATTACTGTATATAAATTAACGGTAATTCATCCGTTCGCCATAAGTTATTAATCTAAAATCTTAAACAGTCCATTAACTATTCAACATTAGTATAAAACATAGACAATTATAGATAGATAAGATAGATTATAGATAGATAAGATATTTACAATCTGTATTTATCAACGTTGTAAACTGTAATGTAAATTATAATTGTGTTTACGTAAAAAAAAATGGGTAACAATGCTAAATTAGGGTAAATAGTTCAATTTTGACTCTTCATTTAATAAAACTAGTTTACGCCCTATGACACATCGCGGAAAACCCCCATCGTCGTATAATATTTATTTGGTAAAAGCCAAGGCCAAGTATTTGAAGACAAACAACCCGCACGTGTTACACCATATTATAGACTGTACTAGCATTTATTAACCTCTTTCAGTCTTTTAAAAAAGACGTTTTGTTTAAAGACGTTAAAAAGACGTTTTTTTAAACTCTTTTAATCCATGGACTTCTAGAAAATCAAATACAATTTCAAGGACCCCTTTAAAAACCACAGAAATAAGAAATAGCTTTTTACAGAAATTAAAAATGCTGTATTAATGTGAAGTTTGGTAACGTTTTTTTAATGAAATTTGAAATATTTTGTTGATATTATTGATCCATAAATAACACGGCGAACCCATATTTATACTAACGCCCCCAGAGATCCGCGGCCCACACGCTAAGAAACACTACACAATGCAACAAAATCCTTGTTTATATTCGGTATACTAACTCACTCCTCAATCAATACGTAGGTTACATATAAAAAATATCGATCAAAACCTTCACAAAGCTTCCAGAACAACTGACCTTCATCCAAGTAGAGTTAGTGGGCTGGAGGCGTCCATTGAACGTGACGGTATCATCAACGTGGGGGGAGAGCGCCCCAGTGATGTTCAGCACCGGGGGTTTGATGGTACCGGTGTCGCGCGAGATGCCCAGGTCGCTGCGACGGACGTACGAGTCGATGAACATCGACAGGTTGGTGGGGTTCACGTTGCGGGTGAAGTACATGCGGTACATCTGGGCGAGGTCGTGGTTGCGCTCCTCGGGGTACTGGAAACATACGAGTGAATGGATGAACGAATGAACGACGTAATACATAGTCTCCCACGCTCGAACTTGGAGTACTCCAGCCGGATTAGTGGAGGGGTTAGTGGTTAAACCGACTGGATAGTTTAAATAAGGCCTCATGGCCGCCGACAGTACTGGAAACATACGAGTGAACGGATGAATGAATGAATGAAATACACGGTGTTCCTCGCTTCCAAACTTGGAGTACTCCAGCTGGATTATCGGAAGGCTCATTGGTTAAATTGACTAGATAGCTTTAATAAGACCTTCTACCTATTGACATAGTACTATTATTGACTAATGATAACAACTGGTACAATGTTAAGGTTTATGCATATCTACAGACATGGAACGTACAAGACATGAGTTTTGAAAGACAAATTCATATTTGGACATGTACGATCCGCGTTTACGCGGTAGACATAAATACATTTATAAACATTGTATATGAGATATACTGTTTAGCTCGTCACGGCACGCGTCTGACACGCTCTATGCATGTAGATGTCAACGTACCCTCCGACGCACGGCAACACGCAAGAAATTACACTACTAGCGACAACGAACATAATAAAAATACAATAGAATGAATATAACAAAATATATATAAAAAAACAGAGCACAGACAATGTAACAGTGTAATGTTATAGCAGTGTGACGTGATATTTATAGTGATACAGAGCGCCAGTGCGGAGTGTCTTAATACGTATGTTACATATATAGGGGTGTAAACCCAGATCGAGAGGTCAGCGTGTACAGTTTTCATGTAGCGTTCACCGAATTATGTCACAAGAATCGAATGATCTGTAAACCCTTCTCATTTATGTCAAAAATTCACATTTATACCACTGTCTTTATTGCGATGTCACAGAGTGTAATAACATTAGGACTATAATGATATTGTTCTTATTGTAATTAAAAAAGGCATATTCTATTGTAGATATTCATAATTTAGATGCAGAACTTGTGAATATTTTTTAATGTTATATATACCTAAATATATTTTTGTAACTAGACGTGTTCTTCATATTCGTATTTTTGTTTTGACAATTTATGTCAACCTCCGTTGCATTTTTTTTTATTTACATTGAAGTCATCAATAACCGAGTTGTGTATATGAAATGAACTATATGATGGCATCTGTTTGTAATATTATCCACTTTCAAACTAGTTGCGAAATTTTTATAATATATAAGTTGCAAAAGCTCTTGCAGTTTACCTGATGGTATGTAGGTACTACCGTCCCTGGATATCTGTTATCAACCCCAGATAAGATTATAGTCCTATCTGAGGTCGGTCACAGATGCGTTGCTATCTCTGAAGACCAAGTCGGAACGTTTTGGGTAAGTATGTCTCACTTACCACACCTTAAATCCCAACACAGACGCGCTCAACACTGCTGTTATTAGGCAAAAATAGGTGTAGGAATATGGTATTCTTGTCATCGATGCGTTGCATATACCTACTCCACTGTCATACAAACTTCTCGTGACGATTTCCACGCACCAGCAAAACGAGTCAGAGTTACACGCAAAGTGAAGCAAAGCGGTTCACTGCATAGCATTAAAAATCGCATGTTGGCATGTTAAATGAATTTGCAAAATGCAAAATTAGGCCCGCGGCTGCGCTTGCGCTGCAAAATGTACCTTAAGTGCTTGTATCGTAAGACCAGAGTATTATACTGCATTCATATTCATAATAAATATGTTTAAATAAATTGCGTAAAAAATTTTTTTTTGCATTAATATTCACAATAAATATGTTGAAATAAATTCATATAAAATATAATATTTTTCTATTAATATTCAAAATAAATATGTTGAAATAAATTTACATAAAATATTAATATTTTACTTATTTTAAAATAAAATAGAACAGCTATTGTATAAGAGACAGGAATTTAGCGTTGACAAAAATGTTAATTTTATTTTCCAATGATAATTTATAATGCACAAATTTGCCCATCACAATACGGCCGCTTTCTGTAGAAATAAAGGACGATTTTAAAAATAACGCGCCGCGCTTATAACATAATTTATTCGCACTCACGTAGACCGACCACTTAATTAATTATGAGCACAAAATAACCAGAAAATAAAATTAAAACCTTTTAGAGGCGATCACCGGAAACAATACATAATGAACATAAAATTTATTAAAAACATCGGTTGGCTGATTGGTAGCAAATTATTTTATATTGATACTGGGCTTGGATAGTTCTTCGCTACTAAAACAATTGCGGATTGTAGGAAACGAACCCGCAACCCCTAAGTGTAGTGGATTTTTACAAGTTCACCGAAGACGTCCAATTAACTTACAATTTAATTGTATCTATAAATCTATGCTCTTTATTAATAAACAATCTATGCACCATTGCCGACTAATGATCTAAACTTGTCAATTTCTGCCTACTAAAAATTAGATCTCTAGATCTTCGGTAAAATGTCGATCTTTGGTAAGTCATAACATTGAATAGATGAATCATAATATCAGGCGTTAATGGAAATTCAAAAACAAAGGAACATACAAAAAAAATCCCTATCAATTTTTAAAACATAAAAAACAATTTAGACTAATTATAGCTTTTATAAATGAGTAATACTATAAACAATTGAATAAATCGAGTCTTATAAATACATCGCAGGCTTACATGAACAAAACATATTTGCATCGCAATTCCAATCACAGAGACACACACCATTCAATTTAATGCAGTAGGTATTACGTAAAATGTTAAATGAAATACACAACGTAATGCAGGTTCCAATTTCAACTGAAGTGAATATCATCAATAATAAATGTAAATCGAAATTGTCTTGTAGATAAAATCCATACTGTTCTTTATTCGAATTTTGAAATAATCGATATTAAACGGCGAATTTATAACAGTTTTCATAAACCGTTTTCAAATTGCAATCGAATACAAAACTGCTCGCGATAGAGAAAGAGCTCTCCAGAAATAGGTTATGAATTATCGAATCTGTTACCGGGGAACAGTTACATAACCTAGGAGTAAGTAGCGAACGCTCTCATTTTAGGAACCAGGTCAAAGTAAGTTCTCAACTTGGGATCTGGAGCGGCAATATGCGAGGTGCGCTTTCGTCGTCAACCCATTACTGTCCCACTGCTGGGCACGGCTTTTCTCAATGAGAAGTGTTTATGCCATACTGCGCCACGCTTTGCAACTGCGAATTGGTCGACTTTATTCACAATTGACAACTTTTTTTATGGAAAGCCAAGGAGTGTAGGTTTCTTGTTTTTCGTGAAAATGTCGAGAGATAATACATTTTTAATATGTATACAACTTATGCACTTGGGACTCAAATCTCGGACGAACGAAGCCAAATTAACTCTTTGTAGACGCACAGACTAGACCCTTTGTAGGCTAGAATTATTCTTTTGCTATGGATACTATTGATAGATAAAAACACACAGACACCCAGACCCAGAACAGAAATCTAAATCCATAATTTTTAAACCTGTCTGACCGGGGATTAAACCAGAAAACAAGTGTGTACCTATATTTATGTCGAACCCGGAACCTACTGCGTATCAGACCGGCGTAGAAACCGCTCTGCCACGCCGATCGCGTTTTCGAGAATTTCAAACCACCATATTACCACTTTCCATGTATTTCTATTTGTGTTTGATGTTACTTACCCGGCCAAAGTGGTGCCACATGAGGTAGTCAAGCACGCCCTGGGTCATCCCGCGGGAGCGCAGCGAGCGGGAGTTCATCTTCTGGTACGCCCACTCGATCCAGCCCGCCTGGCTCGAGGTGCAGTTGATCAGCGCCAACGCGTCCACCTGGTGGAACGTAAACGGTTTCTGCACTCAAGCTTTACCCCTTTTTAGGTTTATTATAGACGCAAACGAGCACGCAGTCCACATGATTAAGTAGTCACTGACGCACATAGACACATAACTAAATCCCGGATAAGGTTAGAATATTACCTGAAATCAGCCACAGACCCATTGCTACCACTGAGGACTAAGTTATAACTCCTCGGATAAATAAGTTTCCTTACCACATCAGCAGAAATAGTTGTGGCGGTGGTGCCGCTGGAGTCGAACTACAAAAGGTTCTACCATCTTCAATCTGATGTCTAAATATTTTTTCACTTTTACTTAATAACAGCAGTGTTAACCGCTTACGTCTTTTGATTTGAAGAGTGTGGTTAGGGAGATACACTTATTCGAGGCGTTCCAACTTAGTCCTAAGGGGGTACTACTTTATTACTGATCACTTTTAATATTGTTACATGCTGCATACATATATTCCACATACTTCAGCAACGAATCTGAAGCCGACATCAGGTAGGATTTTAATCTTATCTGGAGTCAATAAAAGGTGTCTACGGGCAGTTGTCACTTACCATCAAATAGACTGCATGCTCGTTTGCTACAATACTTGAATCACATATGAAATACCGGAAACCAACACCGAGATCTTTTACTTCAAACTCACTGTACCGGTGCATAAACTTAAAAATGAACACAATTGTAAATTGTACCCATTTCAATGTAAAATGTAGTAGGATATCCGCGTACTGTTTTTTCAGAATGGAGCCAAGTAAAACCCGTCGGAAAACGTTAACAAATGCATGACATGCACAGAGATTGCAGTCAACCCTTTGTTTGCCATGTAGGTATTCATCGGGCATCGCTATTCATACATGGAAATGGAAAGGCGTGGATTTTTTTTGTATGGTGCAGCTATCCGATTGGCATTTAGTCTACCTGATATTGAGTGGTTGAATCTCTTGTAGTTCGACTCCGGCACACCTACCGTTTCTGCATAATAACAAGTGTTAAGCGCTGCTGTATTCCGGTTTGAAGGGTCTGGGGTCGGTCAGGTGGACTGCATGCTCGTTTGCAATATGCATCATAAAATTATATTACTTAAGTTTAAAAATACTAAATAAGTCATTAAAAAATCGCCAGTCACATAAAAAAATAATAAAATATGTACGCGACGACTAAATGACCTCTTTCTTTCATAGAAAGAAGTCGGTTAAAAAGTAATCTAATAGTAGTTAATAATTTTCAAATACGGCTACGACAGTAGGTGGTCGTGTAGATAGCCTTTTTTGTCTACTAGCATATGCTAGTATATACGAAGAAGTAAAAATAATCATAAAAAATTCTCGCCGTATTATGCCAGCAGTGAGCGCAGGCCCTAAGACCGAGGTGGATTAAAAAGTAGATGGAAACATTCCGCGAGTAAACCTTCCAAGAGTGCTTTTAATAAAAAACATCGTAGTTCACATTAAATGCTCGCGCACTCATAACTTTGCAGGCTTTTAGATTTACTTTAATTTATATTGAATTTAATAACATGTTTTAAGTCCTGTGGACACCACTTTTTGTATGACTGTATGCCCTTAAAGGTAGCAGAAGCCGTCGAGGTTCGATTAGGAATGCACCACCGCCACTCCTATTTCTGCCTAATAACAACGACGTTCAACGCTGCAGTTGCAGTTTGAAGGTTAAGGACTCATATGAGAGGTTCCGTCCTAGTTTACAGAAGTAGCATCGCAAATGTGGTCGAATTCAGCTAGGACTCTAATCCTATCTGGAATTGATCAATGATTCTCATAGATGGCAGTTGCCAATGACCACTTATCACGTTTGCTACTTCTACAAGATAAAAGAAAAAAAAACTATTCTTATCTATTTGCATGCACGTCCATTTGACCGTCCACGCTATTTCGGAAACCGAATCCTATTTTCAACGGACTTCCTTCTACGAAGGAAGAGGTTATATATTCATTAGGTATATTTTTATTATAGAAAACGTATTAGGATTCCGCGCAAACCTAAAACGCCCGCCTAATCCATCAAAACTGTAAATTTGTGCACAATTCCGTTCACGTGTGTCACGTTACATATTTTAACGGTAAAACCGCGGGGTTCAGTATGTTTTTCAATAAGTGTCCCAGTTTCGCTGTACATGTATGCCAGTCCGCATCCACTGCAGTATGCACACGTAACCGCTGCACGACCGAGGGCCTAGTGCACATAGCTAATTTTTAGGTCAGATCAATAAGGCCGCGCGCACCTTTGTAATTACGATAAATGTATATATTTTTTTTAATATTGAAGTAACAAATGTACGTCTTTTTAAAGGTGGTAGAACCTATTGTAGTTCGACTCCGGCGGCACCACCGCCACACTTATTTCTGCCTAATAACAGCA
>DWRA01001421.1:0-17147 GCA_018250295.1 Spathilepia clonius
ATAAACTTAACGAGGCATTCCAACTTAGTCCTCAGGGGTAGCAACGCACCTGTGTTCGACTTCAGTTGGGATTCTGGCCTTTTCTGGGGTGGATCACGGGTGTCCATGCGCGGCAGTTGTCATTTATCATCAGGTGGACTGCATGCTCGTTTGCTACTCCATCATTTAAAAAAAACTGCGGAGGCGCTGCCGCTACATGCATTTTTACCTCATGACAGCAGTGTTAAGAGCTGCAGTGCTCTGGATTGCAGGGTGTGGTAACGAAGGCATAATTATCGTAGGTTCCACCTTAGTCATGAAGGGTAGTGCCGCATGTATGTCTTATCTCAGGCAGGATTCTAGTCTTGTCTGGGCTCAATTACACATACCCATGGGCGACAGTTGCTATTTATCATCACGTAATGCGGATGTCCATGTGCAGAATTGCTACTTTAACTTCATAAAAACGTACACAAATATCAGGAACAGAATTCTAAACACTTCCTTTACGTCTTATGTCTGCTTGGCCGAGACCCGAGAGCGCCACCTACGTATATGCATATCATGAAACGGTGTTACCACATTTCAAAGCTGAAAACTAAAGTGCCTTTCTTAATATCTCGTTAATGATAACACACAGAAACATATACTTGACAAAATTGTGTCCCCATTGATGGCCTTCTATATTTAGCCCATTGCGTAAAGCTGACCCTAATTATGGCGCTGGCCCAAACCACGAGATGAATAACTGAGGGAAGTCCAAATCTGTATACATTTACAACTGATTTCTCAATACTAAGGTTTGTAAAATTGTTCGTTACGATTTTTAAAAGTTGTAAAATTTGTACTATCGGAGAGAGAACTTATAACGGAGAATTGAGCTCGCAGTCAGATGAACTGCAAGAAGTTCGTCTTCGGACTTTCCAATACTCACATCCGTGCCTCTTTTGTTAAAGGCGAGGAAAAGTTTGAGAAAATTCACCAAACGGCAGGGGTATTATGCATTCCATAGTAACATCGCTTAGAATTCGTAACTTACATGCAAGATATATCGCTTGAGATTTTAGTGTAAAAGTATTCTCAAAAGCATTGGCTTTTGTATGAAAATGGATATAATATGCAAGATTTTTGTGTAACTGCACCCCGCGGTTTCACCCGTGTTTAAAAAAATATATCATGTAAATGGCTTTAATAGTTTTAATAAAATGGAGTGCGTGCCGGAGATTTCGTAGGTTATAATGTTTTTACGCTAAACTTAAACATTTTCTAAAACAAAAGTACTCCTATAACGTCAGCTATCTGCTAGTGATAGTCACGTGAAAATCAGTTCTGCCGATAGTGTACAGTACACATTTTCAGGCTTCATTACACCTAAAGAAATAAAGGGTATCAGATGCGTTCCGTGACCAACTAAAAAAGTATTCACTTATACAATGTGGTTTCGTTTTAGTTTTATCAAAATCGGTCCCGTTACTCCGTTAAATATTAGCCATTTCTTATAATTTAATACAAAAAACCACAATTATTAATACAAAAATTATTTTTACAAACTTATTTGTGGTTGGTGGGTTTATTAATCTATTATTTGGTTATTGTCTCATTACGGGAAAAACAAGAACGTAGCCGAATATTTCTTTTTAAAATACCTACTGAAATACAAACACTTATTTAGTTACCACCGAAATGCAACATTAAATCGTACCCACCTATACAATTCGCTGAAATTCACACCAACTTAATAGGAAACGATGTCCGAAATCACAATCGCATTTTCACAAATGGCCGCCGCCAGACCCGGGAAGGCACCTAACCGTAAGGACCATACGGACTCGAACCCGCTGCCCTCTGACCCGGCACAAACGCGATCCCCGGTACGTGCTCTGAAATCCTACTGAAATAATCCTGAATAAATTTTCGCTCCATTTCATACCTCGTCTGCTTCGCGTCAACACCTGGAAAGGTAAGTTGTTGATAAAATGCTGACTTGACAATAGATTTTATTTGAAAATAATATATGTTAGATATATTTTTATGTAATTGATGTAAACTAGCAAGCAGGCCCCCTAATAGTAATATAAATAGCCGGCCTGATAGTCAGCCTTACACAGGTGTAACCATTTTTTGAAAGGTTGTAAGTTCAATATGGTTCGACCTGGGAGGTATTCTTACCTTGAAGCTATTTTTACGTTTCGATGAAATGATATGGTTGCTAGCCAATTTTTTCTATGTAGTAAGTAATATGTGTTTGTAATTATAGATACTGCAAGCAGACGAGCATGCAGTATACATAATTGCGAACCTCATGTACTACTTTAATCATATAAATGAAAACTAGACTATCTGATGGTAAATGGTGACTGCCGTCCATAGTAGTAATAATGAACGCTATGTTACAATGAATCCTAGTAAAAGCGTCTATACAAAAACTAATAAAGGTTACACGATACAAAATACCCATGCATAAAATTTACACCCCGTTTTCCGTAAACACCAGGAAAAGGGTGTCGGGATGCCAACATAATACCATTCAAGGGATCCTGTATTTGGCACGAGATGGTATCTCGTTGAAACTTTATAAAACTACAAGATCGTCGAGATATTATGCGAAAAGCGTGAAATGCCTGAACAAATTTTGTTAAGGAAATTTCAAAGGAAACTTTTGAAGTTAGCTGTCGATCTGATTACACCGTGACATCGAAGAAATTTACTTTAGGGAACTTAATTAGCGAGAGGTTTAACAGTGATTGGGATAATATATTGATTGTTTACTTTATTGCTGTGTTGCTGCAACTTTTTCGTAACTGTCTGGTGAGCATGTTTACCCAAAATTGGAAGAGGCCTGGAGCACACTCCACCATGCTAATCAAATTCGAATGTTTTTATAATATGGGAGTAGCAAACAACCACGCAGTCCACCTGATGGTAGGTAGCTACAGCTACCCATGGCATCTATAATCAAGTCCAATTAAGATTAGAGTCCCATCTGAGGTCGATCACAGATCCGTTGCTATCTTTGAGGACTAATTTGGTATGACTCCCTTACCATTTCATTTACACCAGTACACAGCAAGAGTCAACACTGCTGTTATTAGCAGGCTTGTTACCAATTCCTGACCGCGTCCCACGTTAATTAACTTAGCAGATCAATTACGAATCAATCGGCTGAGACATACTGACCTACTAACATTGGATCTGTTACTATGAACTTCTGATTTTTGGTTTGTTATGAAAATTAAGGCTTTTTTTTATGTATGTTACAAAATATACGAAGCATCCCAGTTATTTTACTGCCACTAGACAATATGAGTTATGGTAATGTAGAATTTCTGACTACTCGACGGTATTAAATGTAAAGTGGGCATTACTTTTGGGTATGTTGTCTGGTATAGGTATATAGGTTTTCGTGTACTTCTTGTCTATAACTATGACTAGCTTTGCATCTACGATTTCAGTTTTTTTTTTTTAATTCTGTCTTTAGCTCTTCTAAATGAATTGGGACGAAAACCGGTTGGTCGTATGGCCTGAAGACAGCGGAAAAACGAAATTCAGAAGCCAGACGACAGGTTGGAGTTTCGCCAATTAAAGGAGATGCCAATCTATCGCCTCAAAAGGCAGATCATCAATTTCAGCTTCTTCGTTCCTCAAATATTTTTATCCATTGATAAAAGCTTCGTCATTCGTAGGTGCCTACTTTCTTCATAGCGAAACACCCTTCGGTTGTAGGTTTTTGACTTTCAAAAAGAGTTGTATATTAATTGACCCGTGCCCAGCAGTGAGACAGTTGACGACGATTTTGATTTTGATTTTGAGCTTGTTTTCTCCCAGTTCTCATCTCCTGCAGGCTGGCTGTAGCCTGGGCAGTATCTATATCTGTCTATCCTGCCTGTACCACTGCAATCTCCCTGATATATTTAGATATGGTTTTATCCGATTTCCTTCGACTAAGAAAGAGGTTACCAGTAAAATAGTTGGATTCATTCTCAATTATATTTCAAACTTGGAAAAACAATAACATCGATACGAAATGGATATGAAGTTAATTTCAGCAAAAATATTATTCAAGCTTAAATTAAACGCGCACAGTTAACATTAATTCAATGTAATTGCACGTGTTTATTAAAATGTCAGTACAATCGAATTACGAAATACCTCAAAATGTCACACAATTTTTTAGCAAAAACCGCGTATCCAATTTCAATTTCATTATAAAATGTTATAATACGAGAGTGACAAAATGTTTATGGAATATTTTTAATGAAATCAAATTGAGAAGTGTGCATACAGTCTACGCGATTTTAACTCACTGCCGTCTATAGAAATCAGTTATCTATCTTAAGGATTGCAACCTTATGTCGTAGCTATCCCTAACAACTAGGTTTGAATGCCTTGTGTAATATATAAATGTCGTTTTATGATCGCACCCTTCAAACTGTGTAGTGCTTTGTTCTGCACAGAAGCGCTTAGTACTGTGTTATAAGGAAGAAACAGAAATGCTGGTTGTACTACTAAAGCCGAAATACAAGCGTTTCTACCACAACCCTATTTGCTCACCTACATTATTTTTTTTGTGTAAAATTTCTTGATTTGGCTCCATCAGGTTAAGCGTTTTGTCTCAATCAATATTATTAAAATGAAATACAAATTGTGATTAACCATGTAACTAAATGTGAAAATTTTAACAGTGAATTTACTAGATTAAAATTTGATTACACCGTATTGATAACAAATAAAAATATTAATAACATTTTTACAGCAGAATGCACTTCTTACCCGTAGCTGCGAAGCGTAATGCTTTTGAAGCGTATGTATAAATGTATGCCTCATACTTTGAACCGACCTACAGCCCAAACAGCTTAGTGGATTTTAACTTATATAATATGCCGTAAACATATAAAACACAACAAAACTCACTTTAGTATTCATTTAATTAAATTAAATTACTGTAATTTGTATTACTAAAATGAAATGAGATAAAAGATAATTAAAATGATATTTCCATGGCTAAGTAACGGTGTAAAAGAACTCGAATTAACTCTATTATCCTCTTGATTATATCTCGGGGGAAATATATTTTCTCCTTTAAATTCCTGTCTGCATCAAGATTTCTTTGATAACGAAGTGACTGTATTTTACGAAACTCCTTGACTTTTGGAATTTTTGAAGAAGTTGTTTTGATTATAAATAATTTTATGGGATATAGAAGTAGCATATGAACATTCAGTCTGCCTGACGGTTAGTGGGTACTGTCATACATACATATCTGTAATTATCCAAAGATAAGATTGGAATTCTATCTGAAGTCGGCCACAGATGCATTGCTACCCTTAAGGACTAACTTGGAACATCACGGATAAGTATGTCTTCTCTACAATAAAGTTTAAATAAACTCTAATACCGCATTTTAATGTTTTAAAATAATTTGTTTAAAAGGGCTTTAAAACTGAATTTAAAAACCACAATTTAATGACAAATTAAGTTTAAAAAGCCCGACCCAACTCCTTCTGATTACATCTGAGGGGAAATATATTTTTTCCCTTAAACATTCTTTCAAGATTTCTGTGATAACGAAGAGACAATATTTTCTTAAATTTCCCGACCTCTTGAATCTTTATTGAAGTTATTTTCATTACGAAGATCGAATAAGCCTTGGTCTTCAATGTTTAACTTTATTTATTTAGGTTTAGAACAACTTTATACTTGCCTGTAAAATAGTCAGTGTTTAGCATAAAAATAAGAAAATACTGGCTTTAACGGTTTGTTATTTATTGTGTTCTTATGAGTCTTGTATTCAATGGTCTGGTTACAAATACATTAATACGTAGGGATTAATTAAAATATATTTGTGAAATCACAGGTCTTCCGCAGGGGAATAAGTAGATAAAATAATATCAAATTCCCGACATTAAAAAATATCTATTGGAACCTAATACTAAGTTTTTAATTGGCATTAGCATCTGATAATGGGATGGTACTGTACAAGGCTGGGCACAAGTTTTATCTCAAGACGCAAGTTAATATGATTAAAGAACTTAACGTAGAAATCAATATTATAGTGGACGAAGTCGACTATTAGTAGTGTCTATAGAGTAAAATCCAGAGTCAATTCACTGTACGCAATTAACAATTGAACCGTAGTTATCGTACTACGCAAACACAGTTATGTTTTTCATACAAAATGACTCTACACAAGAACGTAGAAGAAAGTAGAGCTCGTTTTTAAAAAAAAAAAAAATCGTCCATGTGCAGTGCGGGAAACCTTCTACTAACGTGCGGTAGCAATTCGACTCAAATCGTCTGATTTGAAATCTACAAACCAATCTACTATAAACCTAATGATTATTTATTTAAAACTGAGTATATACATTCTTACAAATTAGTTGTTAAAATTATCTGTATTATCTAACTTCATCCTCAACCCATTGCTGTCCTACTGCTGGGTACGGGTCTCCTCTCAGGGTGAGGGGTTAGGCCATAGTTTACCGCGCTGGCCAACTTTTTTTTTCTTAAGAACTCTCAAGTCTGCAGGTTTCCTCACGATGTTTTCCTTAACCGTTACAGCAAGTGATAATTAATTTTTTTAATTATCTTACTTAATCAAACTTAATTAATCATATTTGAATAGTCTGGGCTTGACATTTTAAACCGACTTTCTTGTCCGAAGAAAGAGGTTATCTATGCTTTGTGTATTTTTTTATTTAATA
Source organism: Spathilepia clonius (assembly GCA_018250295.1). Taxonomy (NCBI): domain Eukaryota; kingdom Metazoa; phylum Arthropoda; class Insecta; order Lepidoptera; family Hesperiidae; genus Spathilepia; species Spathilepia clonius. Next base: position 6,681 of record DWRA01001421.1, read on the forward strand.
CCTACTCACTGTACGTCATTATTACGGAACTGAACTTTAATTCAGGAAACAAATTGGAAAAGGAATACAAAAACAGTTCAACACAGTTCCGAAACACGTGCCTCGAAGTTCAACATTCCGGTTTTTCCCGTCGACGGACGACGTCCCGGACACCTCGCGCGACTGTAAATGGATTATTCATTTGATTATAGAAGCAGTAAGGAAATTCAATTTTCGGCTCTGAGAAATGAAAATTTTGAAACCTTTGTAAGTAATTTACAGCTAAGAAGTTGATTTGCAAGGGTCGGATTGCTTTACCTACAATGTTATTTCTATCGCTACGAATAAACTTTAGGATGAATACTAAATTTGTACTAAAAACTGATTAAAAACAACCTTTTAGGAAACCTTATAATTAAAAATAATATTGTTCCGCTTCTTAAGACGTCCGCCATACTGTTATACATTACATAATGAATAACGTCACTATATCATTATATACGGTTACGGTTAACTGGTTGAAAAGTCAGTTGCAAAATTAGACCCCCACATACCTCTACTAACTAAAAAAGCAAGTTAAATAAAAACTTGTAAGTTATCTATAATATATAATTATGCCATAACTAAGTGATTGTTTCTGTGCGTATTATGTCGTGGTAACATAGATGTGTATGTATGTGACCCATTTAAATTGGTGGCAAGTAGCAACGTAACTGAGACAGCAACAAGTTTCTACCACAACAACAAGAATTATAACAATTCCTTTTTTTATCTAGAAGTAGCAAACATGCAAGTAAAATGGTAAGAGGCCGCAGCCGTCCGTGGACATTTGCAATCAACCCCAGCTAAGTAAGTGCAGTCGGCCACAGACGCTGAGTTGCGTCTGTGGCCGACTTCTTCTGCGTTCTTTCAAAATTGTTAATTAACTTTATAATCGTGTGGAATTTTTCTTGCAAAAACATATTTTGGTTAAACTTTTTTATGTCATGACAGTTAAAAGTAATCGCTTGCGAGCCCAAGTTAAAATACAGTTAAATAAATATATGTAGGTACTTGTAATACATTTTCCAAAGTTTAAGGGTCTTGTTTTAACTCAAGCGTATAGGGTATTTGAACGGAAAAAATAATACAGTAAACAAATAACCGCACAATTGGAGTAAAGGCTATATTTTTCAGATCCAGTTCCAGTAAATAAAATTTGTAGCAAATTTCATAATCATCAACAACAAACTTATTACTAATAGAGTTTTAATACTATTGGAAATAGTTATACCTAAATATATATATAGAGTTTTAATACTATTGGAAATAGTTATACCTAAATATATTCGTAGTACAGAAAATCGCTTTTCATTTATCGTTTATTCGTTCATGGTAGGACAAGCAAAATATACTTTTATATGTAAATTGACGATGAGGGAGCTAGTACATTTAAAACTTTGGAGTTTTCCATTAAGTACTCATGTCTTCGAGTTACTCATAAACAAAGTATTTGGAGAAATATAATTCTCACCTAATATGATTCTTCGTGTTCATGAAAAATTAAACAATTTTACATTTATAAAGTAATTTAAGAAAAACAGATTTTGCTACTTCATTATACTTGAAATAAGCTTTCGTCGAGCATAGCTCACAAAGCATTTAAGTATTTATGGAGTATTTTGTTTCAAATACACGAGCAGCAATCTGACGTTAAATCCGTCTGACGTCTGACATAAAGTCCGTCTGACATAGAAATTGAAAATGGGTTTGATTGTAATCATTGCCTTTGGCTATGTTTTCTATGACTGCAAAAGAATTGATTCATACAAATATGCTGTTAGTTATCTCCTAAAAGTAGCCCCTTAAGACCCACTGGAATGTCTAAAGTGATATTTTTATAAGCACACGCCACTCGGCATCTAAATAATGAGTCTTCGTTAAAATCTATCAGAGTTAGATTGTTTCTACTCACGACAAACTCATTATAATAAATAAATAATTACCATGCTCCTAATCCATTATTTACATAGGAATCTGAGTATTTTATAACTAGAATACTAAAATTTAGAGTAAATACAAAATTTCATCAGTTATTTATTTTTGTTACGTCATTCATTGTCTATATTTAACATTTGTAGGTTACAATAATATTTGAATGAACAGTAATTAATATAACAGTAAGTAAATAACCCTTTCTGCGGTAATAGCCCTAACTAGGATCTAATTTGTCGTGGGTGATATACATACTTATATATAATGACATATAAAAATATAAACACACAGACACAGAACATTAATCCTTTATTATTTTGTTACCTATCTGGCCGGACATCGAATCCAAAGCCTCCTGCATGTCAGAGCGATATGATGACCAAATGTCAAATATAGCTAAAAATCAAAGACAGGCATTATATTTCTAGATTTGAAAATGCATGTATTAATTTTCTGGGAAACAAATTAAAAATGGTGCAATGGTGGTTAAATCAGTCAGCTTCCATTCTTATTATAAGTTGCTGTAGTAACTTCGAAACTGCTGAGTCTTTTGAATACAATTCATAAAGACATTCCCCCCAGATTATCACGGAATAAAAACTTATCCAACTAAAGTTAGAAAGAATTCTCCGAATTACGAACTTTGATTAAACTTGGTGGGATTTCTAACAAGCAACAAGCATATAACTCGGGATCGAAGCAATGAGACGTCTTATTGAAATGACCGAGTTTTAAGATACTTAGTTTTTAAGAATGTTTTTTTTACGTTTTTAAATTTTAATATTTTACCAAGACTTCTAGGTGAGGAAAATCTCCATCTACAATTTATTTACATATATGAATCTTTAAAAAAATAACTTAAATCGGTAATAAACCATTCGTTGTCACAAAAACTCGTTATGTTTCACTTTGTGAAATTTATAAATGACATTTCGTGCACTTTCGCGTTTACTTTCACAAAAAATTAGTGATATGATTTATTTACAAAAATTTAGGACACATGTAGTGTACCTTATTTTGGCGCGCAAATTCGTAATAAATGCGATACTATAAACATATCCTCACAATGACTCTAGGTTTTAAAACCAATGTTAAACATAAGTCGGTTCTACTAGTCCCCAGTGTACAATCGCGTGGTAATTGACAAACGTGACCGCGCGCAGCTTTTCGGGACAATTGACACGTGGGATTTACTGTGGGGAATCAGATTGGCACTCTGGCTTTAAATTTAAACCAGTTGTTCCATACTTGCTCTTTATTGTATTGCAACATTCACATGGAAGGCAAGCTTGTTCGAACATTTACGTAGCGAAATGGACGGTAGATCAAATATAGACAATAGATAGGAACTAATAAAGAGAAAAAATGTTTATAAGAAAACTTTATACCAAATGTTAATAAGGGCCTTAAATGATTTGAAGGTGATAGAATATTTTATAGTTCGACTTCAGCAGTTTATATTTCTGCCTAACAACAACAGTTTTAAGTGCCGTTGTATTCTGGTTTGAGGGGTGTGTGTGTGTGATAAGGAAGACATTCAATTCTGAGGCGTTTCTACTTAGGCCTCAGAGGTAACAACGCTTCTGTAACCGATCTCAGATAATATAATTATCTAATGTTATCTAGGGTTGATTGCAGATTTCCATTAGTGGCAGTGGCCAATTACCATTATGGATCATGATCATGGATTGTATGCACGTTTTCTACTTCTACATAAAAAATATAAGCTACAGCCTGCGATGGCGAACATTAGTGGCAGTCGTCGTCATCAGCCGTCCATCGCCAGCTACGGTTCATTCACGGTTGGCAGCTCACACGAGCCCACACATTAATCAACTTGTAATAAGCGCTCAATAAGAAATATACAAATAATGTAATGATAAATTTATATACATATACATCCCACATTTCTGAGAAGTCTATTAAAATTCAGAAAAGTCGCTAAAATTAGAACTATTTATTATAGAATCTCACTAACTAATTTTTGACCCAATTGTAATAAACATCCTATGAAATTAAGGAAATATTTACCAAATTTATAATTACGATTTATGGCATATTTTGGTTCATGCAAATTTTATGCTAATTTAGGTAAACACAAGGATCAGTTTATTATGAAGTTCAGTCCCTACGCCGAGATCGCGGGACCATATACCAATCACATATGCAAATTATACCCAAAGTGTATAGGCTTGAATATTTACAGACATAATTCTGACATGTTTAGAAAGTTATATTAGTTGTATCAACGGAGTAGACTAGGAGGTTGCGAAGTTTTGCGTTGTATTACAAACATTATCTGTAAACACCCAACTTTGTTTCGTATATTTACGCAGTAAAAATACGTAAAATTATGGACAAAAAGAATACTTCATAAATTAATAAATATAATATTAAGATTTTGCGTTAGTTCGAAGTAAAAACAATGCAATTTTTTTTTGTATAAACTAAAATGTTGATATGTGCACTTGTACCTATATACGAGCATTTATGACACCGACAGATTAAGCGAACCTTGACGTGAGCCTATGAATGTAAAAATATTATAATACCCCTTAACTCCGCCGTCATCAGAAACGGATATAATGAATTAATGAAACAATAAATGGTCACACATCGTCAAGCGGTAACAAAGTATCTTAAAGATTATCGAGTGTACTTGTCACTATAAATATACTTGGTTTTGGGTAATGTGGTGCTCTATTCTTTGATAGTAATGGTTACCTTTGTCTGGCGTTAGTTTTTATTAAATCCTTACTAACGTTTCAAGTAAACACTGATGTACATAAACTATTTAAGTGATCAACTCCTAGACTATAAACTATTTACTCGACCTACATTAACCCTTATCACTGGAGCAAATATGTTTCGGAGAAGCCTCAAAAGAAATGTTTGCGGCCGATAGTCAATGATAAGTGAATGTCAGGTCAAGTTTAAAGTTAATTACGCTAACCTCCAGTACATGACATAGATATGTACATGGATAGATCGCGTCGTCTTCACATACACTATATGTATATGAATACACACCAGTAATCAGATTATACGCTGTTTAAGTTGGTTCTTTTCAAAATAAAATATAATTTACGAAATTATAAAATAAAAAATGGAAACAGAAATTTTAAATCATTACAATTTATACATAGCAAAGACACATAAAATAGGCTCAATTATAAGGTAAATTTCTAAAATATAATATTTATAACATTTGGATCTTGACAAAATATTAAAAAAAAAAATGTTAAGCAATAATACCTTTAGAATGAGCTGAAAATCACGAAATTTAAAATCAAAAACATATACCCATTTAGTTTCTTATCCTGATGTATATATTTACTACATATAATTAAAATGTTTTCACGACGAAAGTTTTAACGTATTTATAAAACGAGGTCCATTGCATCCAGGCGGCCATTTGTTTACAAGGAGCGGCAAGCTGACGCTCGGCGCTGTCCGCTACGCTCTACTTGTTTCTACTAGGAAAGGAGGTGGTACAAGTAATAACGTAGAAGCGTTTTTACTTTAAATTGTAGACGTCACCTTGGTAATGACCTTCGGCGCTATTCGCTGCTTTGCTGCTGGTTCTGCTTCGAGCAAATTTGATACCAAATTAGCATAGTTGGGTTGATCATTATATGACTATGGTAACCTTATTATGCTATGTTTATTGTCGTCTTTAATTTGTATTTAAACTTCATGTTATTAAATGTAGTAGAAACCTTCGTACTTCGACTTAGAGGGTTTTGTCGACTTCGTGGTTTTGATCTATAAAATTAGTATTTAACGTACAGAATTACGTAATTAGGACACATGCTTTAACTAAGATGAAACATGTTTGTTTTATCACGAGTTTACTGTCTACGACTATTATTATTACTAATACTCACAAATTGTTACTTACAATATTATTTATATTTTTAACTTAACGGTCTTTTATTTTCTTTTTCATTAATATTATACGAAATTAATAACCACGAGCTCTCTAAGATAGTTCGCTATATATTATCACTTAGACTGCTAGTTACTTAGACTGGCTCTTATTATTTGCAGTTGTTTAGCGAACAATTGCGCTAATAGCAGCTATCGTCGACTGTTCTGCAGCTGTTGTTTCATTGGTGACTTTGTTCTAATAAAGTAAATTACATTTTATAATTTTATTTTTACTTTTTTGTTCATTATCGTCTAAGGAACAGAGAACAGTCTCTATTGATTACGACTTTGGTATGAGTTGGTTACAAAGGCGTGCAAGAATGCGTACTATGAACAAGTGTTGGTTATTTTATATTACACCATATTGGTCTAAGGTTCAAACCCCAAGCAAGCACCTCAAAAATTATGTGCGTGTTAGAAATTAATTAATACTCGCTATAATGGTAAAGAGAAAAAATTGTCAAAGATGTGTGTAGCGTACCAATTCGCACTTGGCCAGCGCGGTAGATTATGGCCTAACCCCTCTCTGATATAGGTACCGGGTTCCAGTACTGAGACAGTAATAGGTTCACTCCGAAGTACACGGAAATTTCACAGTCTAACTTTGATATACAATACATTGGGTAGATTGATTATTAACGTCTGACACTAAACCATCAAAATGGATCCACAAATCGAATACCGATTAAGTTATGTCCTCAAACAGATAAATGACTAACCATTTTTCCACATCGAACCCTTGTCACGATCATAAAATAACGCCATTAGGCGACGGAAGCGATTAAATCAATTCATTGTCTGTGTAGACATCGGTCATAGCTGCGCCAATCAGATCGACTGACATACGGACGTTTAATCTGTGACCCCATTATATGTTCCTATTAATATTCATTTATTCATTGAGCCTGAGGCTTGTAGCTTTGTGCTGATAATGATTTGAAAATGATATGAGGTAGCATCTATTGAACGAATGTTGAGTATCTATTGCGATCTGAGGTGATTTCTTGAAGCATTTTTTGTAGGCTATTCCCATACTTATTTCTGTCTTAGTACGATTTGATACTGTGTTCTGGTGAAATGTGTCTGATAAGATCGTACTTCTATATGTAATGTCCCCTAAAGCTACAGACACACAGACAATATCGACCGTGACCATGACCGACCTCAAGTATTACCGATTTTAATGAGCGTTAGTGGCCACTTACCACCAGGTGGACTGCATGCTTGATTGCTACGTCTATACCAAAAAAAAGGGAGACCCTGGAAAAAAAGTAGAGAAACGTATGATTTAGTGAGCAATCAATGTCGGATGTTCCCACTCCGCTACCGCGCAGGAAATTTACTACTAGCGGTCACCCATCCAATTGCCGACCACATCTGATTATGTTTATATTTGTAGCTGATAACCAACACAATCTGATTTTAAACGCGTTTTACTTTGCTGATTATTTCATCATGTCTAACGCTTTGAATATTATTACAATGTTATTACATATCTATGCCTAGCAAACATCTGTGATCGGATTCAATGCTAAACTGATTGGCTTAATCTACGGCCAATTCTGATAAACGTCTATTCAAATTGATGGATACAATAACGTATATTATTACAAGTTACTCTCCGGGTCCATGAAAAGTTGAAATTAGTTCCTTGTCTGAGTTAACATGATAATGATCGGATCGACGGACAGTCTGAGATTATTACATCTCATCGAAATGTTCATTTATATAAGTTGGCGTTATAATAATGAAAAACATGTATTGATATACACATATAACTATATAAATAGTGTTTACAAATCAATGAGAGTGCGATCGATAATAAATGTACATGAGTACCGCCCTTTTGTTACAATCAATTTTAACTCATTTTAACAATATAGGCAGGCAAAAATTTTCAAAATTCGATGTCCGTATTGACAAATCGGATAAATTGATAATTACTCATGGGCGCACCACTTTCAATTTCAACACGATTTCTGGATTTTTCGGGAATTATTCATTTTAATTATTCGGTTAACATGTTAAAACCAAAGCGGTTATATTACAGTTTAATCTGTGACACAAAACAGATTTTCAATCTGTTACATGAGACTGATTTTTAATCTGTGACACGATCCTGATTTCCATTCATCCAGTGTTGATGTGTAAACCGTTTGTCGGGAAAGCGGGAATAATTGTCCGGAATTTCCATAAAACGTTCCATGTATGCATGGTGTTGGTTCGTGGTTTAATGCGGCGAGAATTTCGGTTATCTGAATATGAATTTGCAATTTTTTACGAAATTCAAGTAGCAAACGAGCTTGTATTTCTGGTGGTAATTTATTGCTGTCAATGATCATAACAAACCCGTTTTGAAGGTGGTAGAACGGTTAGTTAGATTCAGGCTGATTTATCGCCACACCTTTTTCTGCCTAATAACAACTTACGATCAGGTGGGCTGCATGATCGTTTGCTTCTTGTATTAAAATTAAATGATAAGGACGCAAATTTTATTGAAGCTAATGTAAGGTTACTAGCAAATCCTCTACCACAAAAATTGGAAGTTTTATGTTTCACTTAAGCAAGCACTTTCACGTTTGTTGAGACAATTTTATTGTGGGAGGACAATGTCTAACCAGGATCACTACTAGTCAACTAACATTTAAAGAATTTAATACGTAATGTAATATGAAAACGACGAATAAAATCGTATGCGATGTTAAGGGAAGCGAATTGAGGGTGGAATTTAAGAATCCACGCCACAATTAGGGTGTCGCGAGTACATAAATGTTGCCAGTCAATTCCAGCCACGGTGGCAAGCAATAACGATAATGGAGAAAGGGGTGACTCAGGAAAGTCACGGAAAGGCAAAAATGCTAAGTATCTTGTCCCAGCATTTGATTATATTGCTCGTCTAACTATTACTGTCCGAGTGAGAGGGGTTAGACAATACTCCATCGCGATTGATAATTGTGAATTGATAGATTTCTCACATATTGGAGGACATTTTTTAAAGAACTATCGGGCGCGTAATTTTCCTCGTGATGTTTTCTTTTACCGTAAAGCAAGTGATAATTAATTTATAATACGCGTACCTTAGAAATTTCAGATTGGCCTTTGGTTCGAAACCCTTGAGAGGTCGAAATCGAAGCGACGTTGATAATATTGCCAATTTATATCTTTATGTCCCACTGCTACACGCAGGTCTTAAAACTAGGATACCTGGAGCGTAATCCACCACGCTATTGCGACCACCAATGCAGTTTGGTGATGCAAGGTATGTGTAGTGGTCCAATCCTATCGGATGTTATCAAACCTCTTTTCGTCTTATATCTCGACGGCAATACATCGTTAAAGCTGACCCAAAATGTGTAAAAGACATTTGAACAAATAAAATCATGAAAGTATCTGTCTCTCTCTGTCTGTCTGTCTAGACAAGCTAAATTGACTTAACGAGTAACCGTTGTAGAGTCAACTTATCTGGATGATGCTCCATTTCCTAACGTAATAAATGTCGATGGTGGTATGTATGGTGGTGTATTTTTTATTTTTGCATACGCACGTATCCTATGTGGGAGGGAGGGTTGTGCATACTGCACTGTTAAAAATGGTATCTCCATGATACAAATTGTTAGCCTACTGTTGCGAAGTGGTTTTATCGCAACTTTGTAACTATTACTTACTCAAGAGTTGTAATATATTAAAATTTAAGGAAATCGAATTAGTAATTACGTATACATTTACGATTTAGTCAATCTGCCGAGTATCGAACCCGCACCCTCTGCGTGGTAGGCGCGATGACAGCTGATTCCACACAGTCGTGACACGAGTGATTCAGACCCTTCACGCGACGTGACTCAGTGTTTGTTGTTGCAAGCTTTTTTAGTGCCCGTGACTAAACACACGTGACTTCCGACATAAAATTTAAAGGTACGGCTCTATGAATCACTTCTTATAGGGTGGGCCTAGTAAAAATAAAATAATAATCTAGTTTATCTTTAGTAAATATTACTGTTACGAATTGAAATATATGAATAATGAAAATAACACAAATTACCTCAAAGTTTCTTGGAGGATTGCAATTATGTTATTTTAATCCAGTAGGAATAAATTATTGAAACGTTAGTTTCTTACGAAGACCTGAAAAAGTAAATTTATATACATATATCCACATTTATATCTTTGGATGTGTGACGTGTCTGAATACGGTCCGTGACAAAACAAAATCATTTCGTTTTGTTCGTTGTGTATAACCGCACGTACATGTTTAGAATATTGTATAAAAATATGGTTTTATCTAATGTGTTACGTTCGAAATTCCACGAGACCCCATTTCTAATGTTTGTAGACGTTGTAGATTGTGCTAGATAAATTATATTGTTCTAAACAATGTGCCTTCGGTTACAAGACTGTCAAAATATCGTATCGAAAACTATGACCCGTAACCGTTACGTAATAAAATGTATCCATTCCGCAATAATATTAATCTAAAATCATACATTATCATCATCATTTAAAGGTGTTGAACCCTTTGTAGTTCGACTCTGGCGGCACCACCGCCACACTTATTTCTGCCTAATAACAGCAGTGTTAAGAGCTGCT
>DWRA01001422.1:0-17146 GCA_018250295.1 Spathilepia clonius
GTCCTCAGGGGTAGCAACGCGTCTGTGGTCGACTTCAGTTGGGATTCTGGTCTTATCTGGGGTGGAACACAAATGTCCATGGGCGGTAGTTGCCACTTACCATCAGGTGGACTGCATGCTCGTTTGCTACTCTATCATATAAAAAAAAATGTACATAGTAAAAATATCTCTTTTATACCACCGCTAATTAAGATCGAATCTCTCTAACTCACATAACGACATTGCAAGATGGTCCTCCACCGTCAATTAGACTTATTTACATCACCCGGATTCGGTCACACTAAGTGCAAACATAAATAAACGTAACCTACGCCTACTATGTGACTAACACACTGCCCATTCATTGTAGATAATCAATACTCTTTGAATTAACCGCGACACTTTTATTATTAAGTACTTATTGTTTATTATTATTGTTAAGTGTGTTAAAACATTCATCGCTTACTTGTTGCTGTATTCATATAATATTTTTATAATAAAACATGTGTAACCAGTAAAAAAATCTCTTTCACAACTAGTAACACAAGAACACTTCATTGGTGCCCTATACGCAATATCACAGTTTGTTTCACAAACTCCACATTGTACATAAATTCATCCGTTAACCATAGGTACGTCTAGCCGCAGATCGAACCCGGAACCCTCTGTATAGGTTCCGTTATGAAAATCACTACGACAGTCATCAAAATAAATAAAAAAGGATGGATAATTAAATTCACATAATTATGTATTACGAGCATATGCTCGTAACTTTATTATTATATATTAATTCATCGAAAACCTAATAACATAAAAATATACAACAGTCGGATTATCAAAAATAGCTAGAACCTGATTCCTTTTGAAATTGTGAAAATCACAGCTCAGCACAGCATTCGTAAAGCTCTAAGTATAATATTCGTATCTATATTCTTATACTAAGACTTAATAGTGACAAAAATAATGCAGACATCAAACAACATCCACATTTGTTTGAAGTATTTTTTATTGAAGTTTTCATTTTCTATAAACCTTGACATAGAGTCATTGTACTTGAGTTATAGTATAGCATAACTCATCAGGACTATAACGAAGAATCATCATCATAATAATTAAATAACATGGGTTGGGTACCATTAATTGAATTACGTATCCTTTGCTGTCATCTCTAACATTGTTAAATTCATTCTACAGTACCTACGGTTACTTCAATTTATTTATTCGTGTTATTTCATACAGTAATGTACGCCATATTAAAGCCTAAAAGTAATGAAAAGTAGTAGTAGCAATAGCAGTATAATTTAAATACAAAATTTAAAGAATATAACAGTGATTGTAGCATTTTTACGCCAAAAAAGTTTTACAACTACATAATGCATCATCGATGGATGATCTTAAACCCCTATAAACACCAAAATTGTACAAAGACTCTCAAATAAAAGCTCGGTTCTAAAAATATTTAGCAAAATCTCAAAAATTGCAAATCGATGATATGGTCCCACGATCTACAAGTGAGGTCATTACCGCACCACGCGAGTCGCGGATGCGAGGACTGCGCAGGCGCAGGACATTTTCCTATAAAAATGTGGGGGCGACCCCTCGAGGGTACAGTGCCGAACGGACCACGGACTCGGAAGGACATCAAGATGAAGTTGGTGAGTCCTTGGAGTTTATATTTGGGTGCAGTGAAATAATCGTGCGAAATTTTATTTGCAAATTTGGACTAAGTGATTTTTGCATGGAGTGATTTTTACAAATTACAATACATTTTAAAATCAATTAGTAAAATTTTAACATAAAAGTACAAATTTTTAAATATTTATCGAATGTAATATTTATAACATGCACTCTTTATTCTACATAAAAATAAAAAAATATATAAAGTCAAAATTTATTTACAAAATATTTTTAAGGTCAATTACTAAGGTTCAATAAAAGGGCAAAGCTTAAAATGTTCATTGAATAGTATTTACGCGCGCACGCAACATCGTGAACTCGCTTCACAAAAAGCGCAGTACAACATAAACCTTAAATTTATGCACAACATAATTATTCGCCTGACAGAGCTTTTAACGAAACGTCTGTTTAACACGTTATCGATACAGTCAGATTAATTGACTTTTTAAAAATAACTTAACGTTCTTGAATCTCTAAAGATGAGTCAAAGACCTCCTAAATTAACCGTACTGTTAATTTAAAACAAAGTTAAAGATTCTATCTCCTTAATTATGAAGTAAAGAATATGTGTAACAAAAACGAATGCTTTGTTACACATAATAAACATATTTCAAACTGGAGATGATTTGGTATCTTTAGTCTTAACAAAAACAGATGTATAATTACATTTCTTATCATATTAATAATCTCTTTGCTAGAAACTGTCGGATATAATAAAAGCCAAACTTTTGATCCCGAGAAGATTTTAAACAATCAAAAAAAATTAAATTTATCTGCACACAAGTCTTGAAAATAGATCTTACAATAAACATTACCCCTAAGGTGCTGCTTGTTTCGTATAGAAATTTATTCCAGCTAACCTAAGAGGAGATTTGGTTAAAATCTGGATGAATTCATATGCTTCATATTTATGACAGAAACATAATGTATAAAAATATAACAATATATTTTTTATAACAAGCATGCAACAATTTTGACGTCAATTTCGCGTATCGTCCTTATGTATTCGAAAAACGTATAATTCTATAATCTTACATTTTTCCTCTACAAAGTCTACAATCTACAAAAAACTATTATTAACGTACCTTGTTTTTCAGCTAATTATATTCGCCGCCGTGCTTGCTATATCGATAGCAGAGGAAGCAAAATCGGATGTAACAGTCTTTGAAGACTCACTAGCGGAGGCTTCAGAAGAAACTCTTCAACCAGCCGCCAGCAGCTACAGTTACGGCCAAGAAAATCCTAGTCCCCCAAAACCATGGGAACCAAGCTATGTGCCGCCAACCCAAAATAACTACTACCAAACCCAAAACAAGTACCGCCCGCAAAACACTTACAATCCACCCTCAAACACTTACAATCCGCCCTCAAACACTTACAACCCGCCTTCAAACACCTACAATCCGCCATCAAACACGTACAACCCACCCTCAAATACGTACAACCCGCCCTCAAACACATACAATCCTCCTTCAAACACTTATAACCCGCCTTCAAACACCTACAACCCGCCTTCAAACACCTACAACCCGCCCTCAAACACATACAACCCGCCATCGAACACGTACTATCCTACGAACAAGCCAGCACATAGCACATGGCAACCGCCGACTTCAAGCTCGTCGACCACTACACCGATTCCCATAATCAAAAACGAACAATACTTCGGTGAAAACGGAAGCTACAAATACGAGTGAGTGTTTGTTATTTCTATTTGCTTCTCACTAATTTAAGAGCCTTTGTCAATACAAATCAAATATTTAATGTAAACGCTTTTCACATGATTCTTTCATTAACAAGTGTTTGCATAACGGTAGCATTGTTTATCCTGTCTAGCCATGCAAATTTAAAAAATCTAGATGTAAAGCCAATAAAGCGCTGTACGCTTCACGGTATTAAGAACTTAATTGTTTTGACAATACCATCTTTGCGTGGCTCTTCAGATTTAATGCAAATCTCTAGATATTATTTTTAAGATAAAACTAACCTAAGTTATAAAAAAATCCTTGAAAATTCTGCTGATTTTACTGTTAATTCGTAAAAAAATCTATGTGCAAAACATGCAAGAGATGAATAATGATAGCTATCTTGAAATAGTAAATAAACTCTTCTAATGTATTTATTTTTAGTGGTTCATAAAAAATCATAATAATCTTATAATCAATTTTACACCAGTTAAAATAATTTCATAAAATATTATTATAAAAGAATATTGTTGTTACATACTAAACCAGATATACGTCACATTCGAATTATTGTGTTCCATAATATGTAAATTATTTGACCCCAACTTATCTGTCAAAGCAAAACGAGACTAACGGTTGTCGTCATTGTAGGACTACTAAAATTAACGACCAATCCGGTTATATTATTACCGATTTAGTTATTTATGAATATTGGTTCTAAACTGTCCTAACGTCCCATAATTTAAAGCACGTCGTAAATTTTTAAGACATTAACAAAAAACAATAAATACTTTTAAATTATAAAAAAAATGTGTTCAAATCTAAAGATTTATCTTCCTAATGGTAAGGGAAGTGTAATTGACTTCATTAACGATTCAAAATATACTTAACCGTTATCGTTTTCAATTAGATAACTTTTTTAGATCATTGTTCATATTATATTAAGCTGTTAAGCATGGTCAGTATTTTCATGCAAACATACCTTTAAACATTTTAGTGCATAAAACTACGAGAACTAAAGTTACTAACATTTAGTAAAAGTTACGACACGAGAAGGTAAAGTTACTCAATTTAATTAAAAAGTAATTCGTAAATAGTTGTTAAACTTAATAAAGGAAGGAAAAGCATTTACAAATAATATCATTACTCAAAAAATATTTTGGAACATTAAAACGTTGCGCAAATCTAGGAATTAGTCTGAAGTGACTAGCGGATCATTCCCTACAAATAGATCTACTGCGAACATGTTTCATATCGGCACATAGAAATTTATGGGACGAAGTTGGTGTAGGTTCATTGTCGTGCTTTACAACCGGTGTGTATTGTTAGCCTCCATGTACCACTAACTTGGTCGACTTGGTCGACGTACCACTAAGTAAACTACTAAATTGGTTGAAGTTGTAGCATTATAAATGTGCGTACTGTTGGTAATGATCATCTTATCACAACTTCCTAAATTAATATACAATGTTAGGTTTAAAATGAAGTCAACCTTAAATAGCACTGTTATGAAATAAAAGAGCCTTCCAATGCAAGCGATAAAACTCTTCAACGCCCAACCACAATATATTATCACCTATTTTTTAGACTGAAATTTTAATTACTTTTGGTTTTTTTAGCACCTACCTTAACAAATCGAATAATATAGTACTTGACTCAAAATATACTTAAAATCAAACACATAGTAACCGAAGTTGTTTGTTTCATTTTATTTATGTTTTGTAAGCGGCTCGTTATTTTGTAGAAACAACATAGTGTAGGACCATCGAGCGTAGAATAGCCGTGGTTAAGCTGTAGCGTACGACTGAGCCTCTCCACAATGTAGGTTTGCAGTGTTTGTTCCATTTAATTACGTGCATATCCCATTAACAATGTGAAGTAGCTATTCTTTATGAATTATTTATAAAAATAAAACATAAAGTAACAACCCTACAAATATATATCGATATATATCATTTTTTGACAGCCAATAGTTTTATTTCGATAAGATCGTGATTAATACAAAAACAAATGTATCTGTCAACTTGTTTTATTGGACAATAGAAACGGGATCAGATCATCTCATTCGTCATGATTTCGTCTACTCATCGGTCACGCGTCTAATTAATGAGCATTTTTGAATAATGGATTTTTTTTGTCGAGAAACCAGTATTTCGAGATAGATTTTTGTACCCATAGTAACGTATCAATGATATTTGATTTCAACTAAGGTCTTCACCGTGAGTGAGATGGAGACTTTTCGTATGTAATAAAATATTTATTACATACGAAAAGTCTCCATCTCACTGTTAATACGCGTATCAACGTACAATTGAAAATCATTACGTATTTGCAAAAAAAGACAACTAAAAATAGTAAAAGGCACTATGATTATATTTTGTCTGTTTTTTGATATCTTTTATACTTAAAAGCACTTGAACCTATCCAGATATAGTTTCCAGAAAAGTATAGGCTTTCTTCTTGAAGTACGATTTATTTCTTATTTTAACTATACAATTTGTACGATTACGGAAATACGCAAAAGAAAAAAATATCCTACTGCATATTACTTACAACCGCAGATGAAAAACTAATCCAATACTTGTAATCCTTATCCTAGATACGAAATTGCCGATGGCACTCACGTTGGTGAGGAAGGCTACTTCCTGAACCCCAACACAGAAAACGAGAGCCTTGTGAAGAAGGGTTGGTACTCGTATACCGGCGCTGACGGCAAAATCTACACCGTCACCTACTGGGCTGATGACACCGGCTTCCACGCGAGCGGTGACCACCTCCCCAAGGCACCTCCGATCCCACCAGCGATTCAAGCGTAAGTTTCCTAACTGTATAGTTACACATCGCCTATTACAAATTGCCTGTTATAGATGAGCCGAAGTGCCGACAAGGAACAAAGCTAAGTATGAGCACCTCGTGTATATGTTATATCCTTGTCTTTTCAACCCTTTTAAACTTTAGCAAAATTATCAGGATTTGGGTGTAACTTACAAAATTGGCCAAGTGTACATCCACACATCCTTACCTCGGGTGCATTAATACTTTAAATTTTCCTTCATGGTCAAAACCTCATACTTCTATCAGAAGAATCTACAATCCATATTAATGGACATCAGTGTTTTCATCTAACTTAAATTATCTAAAAATATATAACAAACATTTCTATTAACGGCGTCGCATTTCTCTATAAAATATCTTAACGATCTTAGACCGTTACCAACAAATTAATTTACATATACACGGCTTTAACGACTACCTAAACGGAAAATTTACGAGGTTCGATTCGGAAATAACATCATTAAAATAATGTATTCAAAATATGTGGGATAGTGATAGATCTTTCTTTGGAAGGCAAAGTGCTAAATTGTACGTTTGAATTTTTTGTTTCGGAATTGTTTTACTCTTTAATAAATTGCTTGTCTTATCGAAGTCCAATCGAAGACATATTTTATCGCGACATAACTAACTGCGCGACATAAAAATGTAAAATGAAAGGAAGAACTAATCTAAGATGCAGTCCTAATCCGAATATAAAACAGTCCCCGCGTCTGGATTTTTATTTTGGTCACAAGGCCAGACAGAAATCCCATCTCGAAAAACCGCATTCCTTTATTGACATTGAGACTAAAGCGAATCCCGAATAAAGACAAAATTCGTCGACTTCCAATACTTATATTGGTCGTAATGTATAACCCGACATTGCAACAACCCGAAAGCTTTAAGCTCGCAGTTGTTATACCACACCATAAAGTCCTAATGATCGTTAGTTTGACGTTATAAATTATTATCGCTTTTTAAATTAAATAGAACGCAACGCAGTTCTAATATTTTAAATAATATGAAGTATGAATCGGACGTAAAATTTACTTGCGATATTTACGAAGCGTACCAAATTACTAATGTATATACTTTTTTAATAATGCGCCTATTGGAATTCCACACATTTAATTTTCGATATGTAGTTAATCATACAAATCGTTCAATTTATCTAAATCACCTATTATATTTTTTAAAATATTCAGAACAATTCTGATCATCAATAACAGATTCTTATTGGGTTTTCTTATTATAGGTCCATCGACCAAAACGCTAAGGAAGAGGCACAGAAAGCTGAAGCTGACAAGAATAAGCCTCAACCGGGTGGATACTACCCACAACAACAGCAGCCCCCCAAACCACTGAAGCCACAGCCATCCCCAGTGAAACCAGCGCCACCTAAACCCCAATATCCACAGCCACAATACCCTCAACAGCAGTACCCTCAACAACAATATCCCCAACAACAATATCCTCAACAACAGTATCCTCAACAGCAATATCCTCAACAGCAATATCCGCAAACCTCTCCGCCGGTATACGCTCCAACCCAGCCTTCCCAGACATACTATCCCCAAGAGAATTATCCTTCATCTTCAGGATATGGGAAGTAAATACATGACCAAGGCAACAACAACAGATTAAGATAATAAGAAAAAATGTTTCAAAAACTGCTTGGACTTTGTAGTTAGATCTTATAAAGAAAATATGAGGTCTATATACAAATCCAAGAAATTACTGGTATACGTGGAAAAATATTACCTCTGTATATTTATGTAAGAAGTTTCGGTATCAGTTATTTTGTTCACGATCCAAATTGTGAACCTGATTGCTGCTTTAGTTACGAAACATTTTGTGATATGATAAGAATGTTCAAACCCAGTGATACGTGTGATGTATGCATAGTTAATTTTAATAAATTTAATGTATCTTTGAAAGTCTTGTTTACTTGATTACCCATACAGAAGAATCCAAGAGATGAAAATAATGACACAAAGAATTATAGAAAAAGTACAAGAAATTACATAAATATACTGAAAGAATATCTTAAAGTTCACAAGTAGAAAAATAAAATGCAATCCGAGGCCCTTACAGGTTATAACTTGAATCACCAAAACATTTTACTAATGGAACAGCTCCATTATTTTATGACTCAAATGACAACGTAGTTATTTTCACTCTAGAACCCAAGATGCCCTCGAGGCCACCAAATAAAAAAACCGGTTTGCAAGGGCAATGACACTGACCATTACTAAAGTTGCATCATTTGGGCTTTGCCAACCGTATATTGGGATGCTCAATTTATCGAGTCATTTATCGACCACTGCCCTGACAGATAAAAAAGGGCCGAAGTGTTTTTTATCCTTTTAAATTAATTAAGACCCAGGGCCGCACATATCTCTTGCCGATGAGTAATTTTTTGTATTAATTTTAAATCGACTTAAGTGTCACTTTGCTTGTATTCAGTAATACAAATCGCGTGATAATATTTATCAGCCGATTAATAAACCAGACAATAAACAAACGCATGTGTTTATTAATGAAGTAGTACAATGTTACCAAATAGTAATAATATCATTACATATACATACTTACATACGTATAATTTAAACTTTTATACTTTAAATCTATGCGGGTCGAAGTTCCTTTGCCCCAGAGCAACATTCCTTGCATGACTATGTATCAATTATAATGTTGCTTCGTTTAAGCCGTAAATTCAACTATTTTTGATAGATTAATTATCAAGAATAATAGTAGTAGAGAGTTAGTATGTACTCGTACATACGAAATTACAATTTTATGAACCTATGATTGATATTAAGTTTATACGCTATGGAAATATTACGGCATTGGAAAACGTATTGCAGTGAGAGGAGAAAACAAAATTATAACTGAGTGGTATTTTCACGAATGCCTGGCCACGGTCTTCTTGCGTGTGTATAAATATATGCGGAATTCATTTTCATTATCAGTGTATTTTCTACTTGTGCAAAAGAGTGACGTATAATTATTTTTGTTAACGTATGCACAGTTTCACATAAAAATGAAGCTAGTAAGTGCGAGTGCTATAATGCTTTTGGATTGTTTTATGCCAATGTAAGTGTTAAGTTATATTCAAATTTGAAAACATTGTTTCAGATATGCCACATAACATTCATACTATGGCTCACAATAACAAGTAACTGCCAAAAGTTTTCCCAAGAACAATTTCCTTTTCCGCCCCAGTTCAAACCGCCAAATTCTGGAGTATTCGGTTCTGACAGTTCCATTTATTTACCTCCTGAATCTCATTCTACAGTACCATATTTTTCAATAAACAACGGCAATAAATTGCCATATCAATTTCTACCTCCAACTGTTACAAAAGCACCGTCAATGTATCCAACGCCATTTCCTATGGTAATGTCATCAACGATGCTGTCGCGCAGAGATGAAGATGATGATGACGATGAAGAGGAAGAAGTTAGTAAAACACGAAGTCCACAACTGACACCTCCTACTGTACGCATTAAAAATAATCAGTCTGGTATAAATATTGAACACACTCAAAATAGAGAAATGAGGATAATGCCTAAACAAACAATGAATTATCAACACCCAATAGACAGAATTGATGTCAAGTACCCACCACAATTTCAAACCAATACACATAAACCTCCAATGAATCAAAATCCACCTTCACAAAGAAGAATGATAATTTCAAGTGAATTACTGAAAAACGATCAAGGATCCGATCAAGTTAAGAGAGCCTCAATACTAGGCCCCCAATTAATTTCATCTCCTGTCATCTATTATTCTACTACTGAACCTGCTATACCTATCCTTCGTTTATCCAATGAAATGGATCTTGACGGAAGTTTTAGCTACGAGTAAGTATTTTATTATTTTGTACATGTATATTTGATAAGTAAAGTAAAATATTTTAAACAAAGTGCATAATATTACAGAGCTCTAGGAGCCGATCAGACCCATTACGTTCAACACAGTCGTATGGAAAATTCGGGAACTGATAAAGAGGAGCAAATCGTAGAGGGCTCGTATTCTTACGTCGGCGACAACGGTCAAACGTATACGGTACATTACGTTGCTGATTCTAATGGATATAGAGCCAGTGGTGATCATTTACCTGTTCCGCCACCTATTCCAGAAATAATTCAAAGGTTTGTAATTTTTCTTTTTTTGTATAATGATAGCAACAAGCAAATATGTAACCACCATAACGTTAAGTGATCATTGCCACTTGTAGAAGACTTGTAGAACGACTGTATTTGTATGTATAATACTATACTACAACAAAAACTCCTATCTGACGTCCATTACAAATGCGTTCTCCCCCTTATGGTAAAAGTCACCACCAGATTTCACTTTAGAATGTAATTTCACATATACAAAGCAGGTTATAAACTAATAATGAATGTTGGGACCCCTGCAATTGAACCATAAAGTGTGACTTTTACAATATACTTGACATATTGTTCATTTTATAAAAATATTTTAATCTGTTATATAATTAAATTTGTCATAGGGCTATCCAGTATAATTTGGCGGAAGAAGCCAAGAAACCAACACACCTTAAATCTTGGCAAGATAATGAAAAAGATTATGATCATATTGAAAGCGAAAAGCCACGTTTTTCTATTTCACCGCCGCCAAAAAATTTGTTTACCGGAAGAGCCCCTGAGGCCTTTTCTTTTGGTTTAACACAATCATCAATATTACAAAATAATATAGCCGCTGCCGATAATTCGCAAGTACCACACAAAACAAACTTTGATTTTTTGACAGACCAAACAAAAGGTAAAATCAATAATGGACCAATTGCACCACAAATTACTTTTTTGGCGTCTCAAGGAGCCCACAACCCTCCTATAAGTTCTAGTCAACAACAAATTTCTCGAATATTTGCTACTGAAAAACCAACATTGCCTCAAATAATGAATTACGAAGCAAGCCAAAGTGATCCTGACCAAGAAAATAATAAAGCATTATGGAGATGGCAATACGGTTTAAATGCAAATCCAATAAATGAAAACCAACATCCCAACAAGAACTCTATTTCAAGATCATCTGGTGAAGGAGATGACGTTATAATAAATTTTAACAATATGTCACCGGAGCAATACACTAAGATAATGAAGAGTGACTTTTTGGGCCGTAACACTGAAAGTCCCATCATTCAAAATGAGTCAAACAATAAAGAAACATTAAGTACAGAATCAGCACAATTCGTGGAAAACCTTAAAACCGAAAATAGTTATCTAGATGTTAGCGATAAAAATGAGAACACCAACCTTCAGGGTGATAATCAACATAAATTTAAAGACAATAGATCATTGGTTAAGGAACAATTAAGTTATTCCACGGAAAACACAATGCCGTATATTATTTCCACCGAAAAGAGTATGTACAGAGAAAATCCTCAGTATTCTACAAATGAGAAAGAAATGTTTACAAATTATAATTATATAACTCCTTCACCATTGGCTACTGAATCTTATGGATACTACGACACTCACTACGAATCTGCAAAATTAAGAGCAGAAAATAAACACTTAACAGCAACATCAAATGTATACAATGAGACATATAATTCTAACAAGGAACAAAAATCTACATTCAATAATGTTAAGAGTAACACCGAAAGAGTACGAAGTGAAGTAAGTGGTTCTACAAACGATGCAATTTTAAACAATAATAATAATATTAAATTTACTGATTTTATTAAAAAAGAAGAAAGAGAAAATTTTAAACCTATATTGAACATTAAGTTGGAAAAAGAAGATGTTCAAGATGCCACTACAGAATCCACTCCAGAAAATATTATGAGAGAAAACTACTTTTTGAAAAACTTATTTCACTCTGATAACAATATGAATACGAAAACAGATAATATGGAACAACCTCCACAACAACAACATCAACAAACTCATGCAACAACGCATAAAAAAAATATTTTAGAACCAAAATTTGACAAAGCGCCAAAGTTTATCCAGTACCAATCGAAACCCCAAAATGACATTAAAAATATTATTAAAAAGCCTTTAGATATAGCAGATGTGTTAAATTATATTACACTAAAGAACCACTTCGAATCAAATAAATTGAAATCCAAAAACAAATTTTCAAACTCTGACAAATTCAGCCAAAGAGTAGAAAGGCCTCAATTGTTCATCCCAATGGAATACGACAGAGACGACGAACATGAACAATTGGAACAAGAGGAGACTCATAACAATCTACGTACTTTAAACAATCAAAAACAGCAAGAACTAAGAGGTATTATTAAGAATTACAAAGTTCTTCAACGTAACAGCAATACAAAGAACATAGGACAAAACAAGGATCAGTTTCTGACAGACGCGTCACGTCATCTTAATATAATGCAAACACAAAATTTGCCACCCTTAGGCCGCGCAGGCCCATCAATGAAAAGTTATACACCACCAGCGTATCCATAAATGATAAATCTACTGTGATTAATTTAATACTTTGATTTTTGTAAATATTTTCAGTGCAGTGCATTTATTAGATTGTAAAGTTTAGTGTCAATAAAAGATAATAATAAATCGATTTCTATTTGTTTTCTATTACTTCTTATGCAAGAAAAAAGTAAAGATGAACGCATTTGCAATAAATAACAAGCGAATAAGTAGCGAAGCGTATAAATAAAGTAGAAATCGCGTGAGCGTCTCGAGAGACGAAGACCCCTCGCTATCATTACTGAAAGCGTGACAAGAGAAAAGTCTTAAGAATTTTTTGCTCCACTTGTAGATTTATCCATTAATGCGTCGAAGATGCATAAATTGATATAAAAATAGACAGTACAATCAGTGCAGGTGCTGATCGATGATTGTCCAATGACCAATGGTAGTTACTGAATAATATGACGTAAAAAACAAATAGCCAAAACATTTTTCGTCATATTTGTATTTCGAGATATATCTGTCTGAAAAATAATCTACTTTGGCATCGTTCTTATTCACTATAATAATATAATTAGAATCTGTGACAAAAATATAGCAACTCAAATGAAGCATTACATACATATAATTGGAAAAGAAATGAATTTGAAAGAACAAAGGATTAAGCTACAAAAAAGCAGGCAGCCTATAAAGAAATCATCACAACAACGAAACAAAAAGCTAGCTTGTTCAGAAACTTAGACGTAAGCTCTCTTGTTATTCAAATAACTTGTCTTGTTTTTGTTTGAAACTTAATTAAAAATCTGCATCATTAGGCGTTTTATGCTGTTCCAAAATACGCTTATTGTAATATAGATTAAAGTTTTTTTTTTCAGAAATGTTTGATGAAAATATTTTTTTTAACCTCAGCAGACAACAAAATGCGACTTACTGACTTTTTCAAAGCTTTTTAGTGAACAGTCTTGGGATGTTAATATATTTATCACCTTTACCTAAATCAAGATTTATACGCTGTCCCTTTTACCATATTTATATTTATTTTTAGAGCCGGTCTTCAATAAAATGTACATTCATCTTTAACCACAAATTTGACTGCGATATATTTATCGTAACTTCTTTAAACTTTGGAACCCTGTTAAATTTTGTTTGGAGATAGAAATCTTCATGAGGGTTTAAACTGTGGCAGTATAATATAAAGTGATTGCATTTGATCGAAATTAAGTACATTTGAGGTTAGTTATTAAATATGTTAACCACTAAGCTTCGTTTTTTATGTAGGTATGATACAAAAATATCATTAAATATCATGATTCAATATGGACACTTACAGTACTCATTTTCATTACACGAACAAATGAAATAACTTTCTCTACAAGTCAAACTAGTTTTTCCAAATGTTAAAAACAGTAAATATAATTGCCTACATCTATAAATAAAATAAGTACTTGAAAATAAGAACTAAATTTATTTATACTCATAATAAAGGCAAAAAAAAGTTTAATCTACACAAGTAGTACTTTACAATCCCCACATAAGCGCCGCATAGGGTGCATCTGTGGTAGCCAAATTTGAATTCTGACGTCACCCTCCTTTATTAGACCAGCCAGTCATTTGTTACCAAAATCCCGTGGATTTCATTTTTTGTGACACATTGTTCGTTGCTTACTAAAACAGAATAATCGTGCAACATATAAATACCACCAAACTTTAATAGAACCATTTTTTAGAATAATAATTGAGAATCACAAAAGAGAAGTATACTAAAAGTCAGTAACCTATTTAATACTATACTTAGAGACTTAGTAAAAATACCGTGACACGAAATTCTTAAACACACAAATTTAATTAACAAAACTAGAATACGCCCAAACTATAATCCATTATTTAGTTCCGATCTGTCTAAATGAAGATTAAACCTGGGACCCTTTTCAAAATAACCTATAGAATGAAATGATTTTTGGCATATTATTTTGCCGATGACGTCATTTAGGGCTTTGTCTGTAAAACAATATTTATTAGGATCTATTATGTATAGATGTTACACACGATAGCTAAGGTCAAACTTATCGCCTCCAAGGCCAAGTAATACACTGTAAATTACTCAAAATAAAAAAGAGATTTTTTAGTATTCCTTTATGGAATAGACGTCATGAATCATATGGCAGTATTTGGAGTACAATACTCGCGTCTGATTGCGTCGCGACGTAGACTGCAAATTACATCTTGCAGAACAAACTTTGTTTGGGCCCTGTCTTCTAATCACAGCAATGTATTCACATTCCGTAAACGTAAATTATTGCGTTGCTGGGAAATCACACGAGTGTAGCTTTCCACGTCTAGACGTTATCGTGTTTATCAATTCGTGGACATCTGGATCATATTCCAAATAGAAGTGAAGTCGATCGCAGATGTATTGTAATATTGTTGTTTTTTTATGGAAGCAATAAACGAGCAGTGCACTTAATGGTATGTCGTCACTGCGATCCATGGACACGTATATAGCCTACTCTAGATAGGACTAAAGCTCCTGACCTGAGGTCCCAATAGATACATTATTACCTGTATTATTCTAAGACAACTATCAGGACAGACTGCTTAACGTGTCCTCGGAAGGACGGAAAAAGTACTAATTAACCACTAGTCAAATATAATTGCTGACTTAATTTTACATCTTATATACTTCCTATCTACCTGGATAGGAAGTATAGTTGTGGCTACCTAGCCACAAATACTAAATACTTTGTAAAAATATTTGTTTGTATATCATGACGCTTAAGAAATGGTTCTTTTTTTATATTTTAATACTAAGGAGTCAGCATTAAGGTCTTATAATATTCAGTTCTATGATATTGGTTATGTACTATATTCTTAATGGAATAGATAAAAAAACTAACAAACTGACTTGTTTATCCTGCACTAACACAATAAAACTCATAAATATCACAAATATCTTGAACGTTAGTACTAACACGAATACTTTTAGTGTTCAAAACACATATTTCATGTAAAATTAAACGAACCGCAAAGTATTCTAATATTTCGTTCTTTTGGTACAAACAAAGGGATGCAAACTTAGTTAGGGACGCTTTTACACAAACAAGTTTCACCAAACACAGATCGATTCTTACTGAATACGAACCACATTGAAAAGGACATCAAAGTAGAAAAGCAAATAGAAACGGGAAGTATGTAAATTTTAATGCAACCGAAGGTAAGATCAAAGTGTGCGCTGGGAGCTGATTTTCACTCTATTTTTCTTTTGATACGATTGCGACTGTATACGGTATAATGTATACTTTGATTAGGATGCTTGGTATAATGTATGGGAGATTTATCTGTGCAGTTTCTGCGGTAAGAGACTGCACTAAAAGTCTTTTGTCATTATCCGTCTATTACTGTCATAGCTTGGATTAAAAAGAACTGCACTAGCATATACAAACTGAAAACGTTATAAAGAATCATTAATATCCATTACTTTTACTGGACCTTGGTCTTCTCTCAGTAAATTAAGGATTTATACTATTTTATTTAGTGTAGTAGTTTTGCAGGACCATACGTGAAAAAGTCTGCTTACTTAAAAAAAAATTCATTGTCAGATGTCCAACAGCTGCAATGGATTTTCTGTACTAATTCTAACGAAAGAATAGAAGTATACGAACAGATTATACACAGTATTTTATTAACTGTTAATCCAGAACTTATCGAAATTCATAAATGATTCACACCTAAATGAGAAATAAGACGCAAAATAACAGATGAACCAAAGACTAAGTCAATGCCTTTTCGTTATATCGTGGTTCTAACGGTATTTCCTATTTTATGTCACTATAGGAAATGATGGCAATATTTTAAAACGCCCACTAAAACCAATGCATTATGTCACAAAAGAATTTAAATTATGTACATTCACATAAAAACTATATAAAAACTCACTTTTTAAAAGAAATGTCAAAGACAATTTTTTAACGTCATTTAAAATCATGTTTCACCTTTTTGCTGAATATTTAAAGGCATTAATTTTGGTTATATGTCACAAAACTTTTTGTATTTTTGAGTGAAAACTATTTCTTGAATAAAATAGTGAAATGCTATTTGCACTGCATAAGACAATTTTACTTTGCCAGTTATAAACACTATTAATAAACGATAACAGTTACGGCAATACAGATTCGATTTATTATGAAGGGGTGTTCATCATTAAATGTTTCGTATAAGCTCATAAGCGCGCAAACGACCTAAGTTTGACCATTAGCGATGCCTTTATTAAATGCAACACAAAGGGTAATGTCTTGGCCATACACCTAACTTATAATAAGGTAACAACATGTGAAAGAAACAATATTTTTATAACCTTAGGTTACTTCCGGCTATCTCGGTAATTACTTATGTATATTTTATATCATGGAGTAGCAAACGAGCATGCAGTCCACCTGATGGTAAGTGGCAACTGCCGCCCCTGGACGTTTGTGATCCAATCCAGGTAAGACCAGAGTCCCAACTGAAGACGACCACAGATGCTTTACTACCCCTGAGGACTAAGTTGGAATGCCTCGTTAAGTTTATCTCCCT
>DWRA01001423.1:0-17146 GCA_018250295.1 Spathilepia clonius
TATATCCACTACTGTGTGGGTAGGTCTATTGAGTAGTTCATAACATTGTGGGTATATTTATGGAGGGGTTTATAACAGTTGCTTCATATCCAACAATATAATTTACTACAAAAGTTATGACTCTAAGATAAGGTTAGGTTAAGGATAAAAGTTAGGTGTCTATTCACTACATAGACATCGATTCACTCAACTTTACATTATAAATGGGAGTCTATTCATCAACTTAGTCGTTGAGACAAAGGTGTAAAAGTTCCAAGCCGTTCAACGGGTACGGTGGCGCGAGGTAACCCACTTTCAAAACCTGATGAGCGATGGGTTCGTTTAAAAAACGGTTTAAAGTCGTTTGAGCCTGGAAGGAAAGTCGTTCCCTTGGAATGCCCTTACGTGCGGTTAATGAGTTCTCGAGTAATAAACCGAGCTAACGGCGCTTTGACTTTGTACAATACTGTATTATGAATTATTTGGTGGTAGAACCCTTTGTGGTTCGAATCCGGCGACAACACCGCCACGTCTATGTCTGCCGAATAACAATAGTGTTAAGCGCTGCTGTGTTCTGGTTCGACGGGCGTGGTTAGGGAGACATACTTATCCGTGACATTTCAACTTGTTGCTCAGGGAAAACAATGCACCTATGTTCGACCTTGGCCAGAATTCTAATCTTGTCTAGGGTTGTTTAAATATACCCATAGGAAAGTGGCCACATACCATCAATTGGACTGCATGCCGCTTCTATATTATATAAAAACAAATTAATTTTAATATTAAAAAATATTATTACAACAGACTGTGATCGCGTCATTGTTATTCAATTTTATTTGTCTAATTTCACGTAGAATAGGCTAAAATATCAGGGGAGGAATTCCCACAAAAATTCACGTCAATGCCAAGAATGTAATGATTGTGATCGACTATTAAAACTTCGTGTAATTTGCCTTTAACTAAAACACTGACATCAAAACCTTGTAAACATTAAATACCGAATACTAAAGAACCTACCAACTTATTTGGAAATCAACCCTAAAATGAGTAGGTACATCTACATACAACTATCGCTCTCCATCCCTCCCGCAGCTAGTAAATGTGTTCCTAATAGCTTGCAGATGAGCCCGCTAGTGGTGCTTATACGCAATTTCTTCCTCGCCATTAAGGTATTAAACGCATTTTCTCCCGAGCCCGTAATTACACTCTTTCACTCGATACCTAACATAATCTGTCTAGTCGCGTATCTATGTCGATATCTACGTATGTATATTTCGATCAAAATATAGCTTGTTGCAACATTTTGTATGCTGGGCAAGGGCCTCCTATAGCTGGACACGGACCTATCCTCACTACTGGACAGGGAAGGCCTGGACCGCACCCCACCACTGTGTCTCAATTTAGATTGATAGAGTTCCACAAAATAAATGTTTTGATTACTTTCTTTGTTTAATATAACATGAAAAATGTTACCTTACTGCCTATAATTGTAAAATAAAACTAAATTTAATTTTATAAAAGGAGTTATAACCAATAATAGCCAGCCAAGACAGATATGAATTTACACTAACCTATCGTCGTAAATTGGAATCATAAACAAATCACTGAGTATCCAAATATAAGGCGTTACATATTACGAATAATATTAATCAGTCCTTTTGACGGCGAAATAACACATGAAAATCCTATTTAATTCTAATGTACGGCGAGCGAGCAGATATATTAACTCGTAAGCAAGTAAATCTATTCATTTAGCTAGGTCTAGTAAGTAAATCTATTCCATACGTTGACCTTTTTTTACCGGATGTGTAGATTTGCATAAGGTTAATCTTAATTACATAAAACACCAAGGCGACTTACAGTTACTGGCTGTATACGCGAACCAGTACACGGAATGGCAAGTGCATTTGTAATCAAACTCACTTATAGTTGTCAGATTACAGTTCGATAAGCGATAAGCGACGGACATTATCACAGATATTATAATACAGTCAAAATTCATAATTAAAAAATTCACCGCGATATATCAAAATTTCAGTATACATACTGCAACGTAAGATGATCGTCTTCTCAAAGATATTAAACAATTATTAATAATATTTTATCTAAAATAGTTTTTATTTCCGAAGGCAACCAACCCACAGCCCACATACTAAGTATCTATAGTTGTTGTAATGTTTTTTTTTAATCATAAAATTCAAGTATTATTTCCATTATTTTTTAATTTTGCAATTCAGAAATAAGGTAAAGACCAAAAATACAGGGATAATTTATTTATACATTATTATTATTTAAATTACCGCGAATTAATTTCAAAGTGTTGAAAGGTTATTTTTAATTCGTTCCAAACTAATAGGTCGTTTGTTACTCGTTCGTGATAAGGCCGGTCCCTTACGTCCAAGAAACCACGATCAGGTTTGTTCAATATGGTCCGCTAATTAATACAAAAAGTGATATTGATTGGTATTGAAAAGTTCATGTTTGATTTACAAGTTGGATAGATATGGCAACATATGTGATTAGGTAGGATTTTGTAGTCCTCGACTGAAACTTAATAAGAAAAGTGTCACAATAAGCATTTAACTAGTCTGGGAGTAACACCTCGGACGCGTGAATTTGGAGTCTAAGTACAAATAATTTGGGTTTTGGTACATTGAAATAAGATTAGTAAAATTATTTCTTTAAACAAGGACCTCATGTATTTAAAAGGATGTGACATATGAAGACGAACTGAACAAACCAAAAAATAATTAAGAGATGTATTCAGTTGAGGCTTCGGTGTAGCCAGTAGAGGGGTTTCAAATCACATCAGCTCAATAATATCATATTAATACTATGTTATTGAAGTTACAGAAGCACTCAAATTTCAGCGCAATGGGTTAAGTAGGAGTAAATAAGAAATGTACATGTAAGTTTGACTTATAGGTACATCTTAATATGTACGTTATCAAAATATCTTATAATCGGTTCGGTTTGCACGGACGTTTTTGCCACGAACGTGCAAAATGTGGAATGAACCTCCTCCTGAGGTATTCCCGACGCGCTATGACATGGGGCTCTTTAAAAAAGGTGCAAAAAGAGCTCTCCTCCAAAGCTGGCGATATATTGGCGACTCCTCTGGTGTTGCAAATGTCCATAGGCAACGGTGACTACTTTCCATCAGGTAGCCTGTCTACCTTATCGTTAGGTAATATATAAAAAAAAAGGCAGTGTCACGCGCAAAATTAATTAAAACTTTTCAATGAATTCTAGTAAAAATCAGGCTGACATAGAGGTCATTTTGACGTTTTGTAATAAAACCTCTTGAAATTCAGTTCAATGGAAACTTGATACTATTTAACGAATTGCAATATAAATTTCATCAAAATGTTAACTTGTAAAAAACATTACTTTCACCAAACACGTGCTTCTGCGACGTGACCGCTTCAACAATTCCAATTTTATGTTCTATGCCAAATAGGGACGTTGCGGATCTTCGTAACTGTTCCGAAACCAGCGGATATTGGAAAAAAATATCAAGAAAAATATATTATACTGATTATTGTAGACCCGTGTAGTATCGTGCACCCATAGATTATTATCAGTCAGTATTTTCCAAAGCCTAACTTCCTTAATAAATCAATAATTTCGAATAGTGATTTAGAGTTAATGAGTATTTTTGGATTTCGATTTTAGCTTTTTTTTGAAACAAATTAAATCATCTTTACATGAAAAGAAGCTTAAAATAGGACGTGAAAATAGATAAACTATTATGTAGTAACATAACTTGCATTTATATTGTTACAATTTGATTTTTCCAAAATATGTTATTAGTCGCAACTCATTAATATGATTACATTTAATAACCTACAACTAATATTAATTTGTATGGTATGGGAGATTTATTTATCAGAGGCGTTTCAATTTTGTCCTTGGGCTTAGCAACGCGTCTGTGGTTGACCTAATGTAGGTCTCTAATACTGTGGTTAATTGCAAATGTTAATGGGCGGCAATAGGTTCTTAGCATCAGCTGGACTACATACTAGAATGTTACTTCCAAAATATATAAGACAACTGATATTAGTAAGAGATATTCATATATACGGTTACTAAATCCCGAACAACCCTAACGCGAAGGCTTTATTAACTTTCAGTTTCGGTTATCAATGTTTCTGTCGAAATTGCTTTCTTTGTAACGCGAACTAAGATCCACATAAAGATAGTAAAATTCACTTTCTGCACGACAAAGCTCAGGTCAACCAAGTTTGAAATGCAAACCATATCATAACTAATATCTTATAATACAGCCGACTCATTCACTATTATGAAGTAAAGCTGTGTATTACTGTTTTTATACAAACGTCTTTGAATCGTGAGATGATGTTTGATAAGGAACTCGAATAGCTTTCAGAGGACGCCGATAAATATTTATTGTGTAAGTACAAAGAGATCAAAAGCATTGTTTTCGGAAACGCGGCTTACATAATAGGATTGGAACGGGGGACTGCCCAGTCACATGGAGATATTGTACCTGTCACTTTGAAATTAATTGTTAGTACTAATAAGGGAAAAGTTTATTTAAAGAGGGTTCAGACAAAAACTGTAACCATTCATGAACAGACTAAATTATAATTAATGAGTATGCAATATATGAAACTTTTACGAATTTAATATGTTTGTGTACTACAAAAATGTGATTAAATAAGTTTTTTGAATCGTCTTTGAATTTTGCTTCAAAGGTTTTTAAACTAATAACACCTTAATTCTTATTCTGTGTCATGTTGAGTGAGTTAGTTTAACATATTCAAGGAAACAGAGGCATTGAAGTGTATTATTTCCGTTAATCACAGAGGACACAGCGCAATGACAATGTTTGATTCATAACGAAAATGTTCCCAAACAAGCAGTTAGCGCACATAACATAAAACACTTTTATTTTCATAATCACGACAATAAGCACTATAAAACGTGCCCTTTTAATGTGTTTCTTTAACGACATCAATTCACAATAAAGGAGTGATAAAGCGGATTGAAAACCTCCACGTCAAGCATGTGTTAGCTCCAATCCTTTAATAGAACATTAGACTTACTGTGTGTAAGTCTCCATGTTGAAACGAGTTCCTATTTAAGTCAACTGCGCCATTGAAGAGCCATTTGTGTTAATCCCCGAGGGCTCAGCGCAGACCGGTGCGCTGGACTGCGAATGGAAACGTTCTCAAACAAGCATTCAGCGCAAACCGCCGAGAAAATTACACGTGCTTTCATGAGGATTCCTTCTAAGTAAATACTGTAAGAAACGAGCTCTGTGAAGTGATCCTTTTTTCAAGTCTCGTAATGCTTAAGATTTCTGCTAAGTTTCAATTGCATACTGTCTTTCTTTAATACTGTATTAAGATTCCTATTTCTTGTAATCGAAGCGGCGAGTTCTGGTGTGTTCTAATTTAAAGAAAGGAATGGAGAAATACTCAAAACTTACTAACACCTTCAAACTTACTAATTTAATCCTCAGGGGTAGTAACACAGCTGCAACCAATGGACTTTAATTCTAATTTAATTTTTAAGCCAGTGAAATAGTTTGCAAATCTAACTAAAAACTTAATGACTAATGTATTTTTTAACTTATAAAGGTACCGTAGCATGCTACTTTACTGTCCTACTAGTGCAATTACTCGCTACGCTACTATATTTATATTTTTTATTTGTCATGTTAGTCTATTTAAACGTTCATAAACGCATTCAGTGTATAAGGGGAACTAACTGGAAATGGTTAAGTTTACAACCTAGAAAATCTACTTATAAGCCAAACAAACCATTTATAAGTCAAACGTAAAGAAAAGCATATAATGAACTAGTGAATACTTGATTTAATGAATACTTTAGTACATATTGCTAAGTGGATTTGTTCAAAGGCTCATGTCATTCAAAGAAAACGAAGGTAAATCCCGTTTCTTTAGCAACACATTAGTACTGTGGACTACTTCGAATGAAAACATTCTCGTACAAGTCTTAATGACTTGTTCCACCGTGAGTGTAAACTTTGTACAAAATGAGAGGCTTACACCTCTAAAAGGAAGACCTACAAAATATTTAGTTGGCAGACACTTTAAAGCAAGAACACACATTTTAAATCAGAACACGGCTTTCTTTAACACTGCTAATACAATCAGGCATAACAGTAGAATTTTGTTATAACATTGAATTAGGAAATGGTCATCCAGTCCATCTGACGGCAAGTGGTCACTTCCACAAATGGATTTGTAATCAAATGCATATAGAACGGGCATTCTGCCTCAATTCGATCGTAATTGCGTTGCTACTTTCGAGAACTAAGATGTTTGTCTCGTAACTGAAAGTACAATACGTATTGGCGATTAAAGATTAAAATTAAATTTTCACAATGGCTCGTATTATCGTTCACTATGCAAATATATAACACGTACCTAACTGTTTTGAAACGTACACGCGTTTTCATAAAGCTTCTTTAAGCGAACCTAAGCACTCTAAAAGTCCTCGAGAGCGGGTGAAAAATACTCTTTAAGATTTTGTCTTGTGCAAAAATACGGTGGAAACTGACCTAGTAAATTTGCTAAAGGTTTAGTAAGTCAAAGCAAATTTGTTTATCCAATTAATTGAATACTAGCATTGGTGTTATTTTATATGCATATGTGATATATGTGATAATACGATGTCGATTGATCAATTAATCGATATCCGAATGTTCAGCGATCAAGAATCGATTAAATTACATTCAATATTACAAATATTGATTTTTAAATAACATTCATTATTTTACAGGTACTTTTTTGTTATTTAGGTACAAAATTTGTAACATTGTAATGTAACACGTTATTAATGTGTACTAGGTATAATAATTTTATTAAGATACTGGCTGATATTACCTTTGCTGATAGAAATTTACTTTGTTTTATTATACGTTGCACGTAAAACGTAAAAGCATGCATCTACTTTTTTCTATTCTAAATGTATAGATAAGGTTTTAGTAACATCATAAATAAACAATGTTCAATAAATTCATCAGATTTCATCGCAGTATAACTCAATACTATCTAACGTTCACTGGCTTACTTAATACAAAGGAATCTGTGTACAAAGTAGGTCTTCGTAGAGATAGATCGCATAAAGCGTTATTTACAACGAAGCTGTTCGATCACGTTCGTAAATTGAAAAATATGTAAACGAGCCCGATATTCGATGTGTCGATATTGAATGTCGCGTGAAAACATGACGCCGTCATTTTTAACGCGCGATAGATGGCAAAGCGCTAACGCAGATAAATCGGTCGGAAGTCGGCATTTGCTGCAACGTGAGCGAGAAACGAGAAGCGATATCCAAAGTATTGAATAGACAAAAAGCGGATAATATAAATAACAAAACATAATTCTCGGATAAGTAACTCACGTGTAATCATCAACTCTTTAGTGATCTACTATAGGGCACGGATCTTCTCTATAAATTAGGGTGCACACGACCAGCCATGTTAGCTAGTACAGATGGTACACGTTGACTTTTGTGTTTTTTTAAGTTAATTAGGCACGCAGATTTCTTCATGATGTTTTTAATAAGTAACTTAAAAAAAATGGTTACACTACAGAGATACTGCTGCTGATAAACTACGAAGGGTACTACCGCCTTTAATCAGATGATAGTACATATAAGAAAAAAATATGAAGAATGTATTAACTACTAATTTGATGGGAATTTTGATTACTTGTATTTATTTATTACATTCAATTAACACACATTTCGGTATTTTATCGCTTACTCGTTGGCTACGGGACAAGTCAGTAAATTGGTCGGAAGTCTTCCCGCTACATTGCCTTCCTTAACGACCTTTGGTGTGGAATCGGGTAAGGGTTAAAGGTGATTTTTACGTACGTGTGCGTATTATAAGTGACGTTAAAGAAAATGTAACGGCGCCGTAACGTCAGATGCAAATTGAGATAACAGTAATGATACTTACTAATCGTTATTTTATGTTTCTTTACACTCGTAGCGTCAAGATTTTATTGTGCATACGTAAGTATCGTATTAACATATGCACACGTGGTCGCACACTAACGAGTATGCAGTCCTCTTGATCGTAAGTGGTCACTGCCGCCCATGCCGCCCATAATGTAATCAACCACAGATAGGATTAGAGTCCTACTAGGGGTCGGCCACAGGAGTGTTGCAGCCCCTAAGGATAAAGTTGGAGCGTTTCGAATACGACATACACAATGGGAGCACACACACACACTAGCATGCATACGTGCAAGCACATGCTTACACACATGTGCACATCAAGTACTCAAAAATAGACAATAGCGCGATTTAAATTTTGGATTAGTCGTACTCGAGAACTTCTGAGTGTAGATCGCGTTAACAATAATCGCAAGTAATCATAACATCAGTTGGACTGCATACAAATATACAAAATAGCTAACCCATACCTGTTATTAAAATATATTTAACAATATATGCAAAATATGTTTTAAAACATATGAAGGCTTTTTGCATTACTCAATGTAACAGTGATAATTTAATATGAGAAAAAAAGACGGAATTCAAACTGTCAAGTAATAACAAAGATATAACAAAGGTCGCTCATGTGAATACGATCACCGTTACCTAGATTAATGTGTGCCGTCGCATGTGAAGAAAGATCTTTGTGGGAACCGCTTTTGGAAATTGAGTGAAATTTAAGACACGCTGCTTAGCGGTTCAGCGATCACAAAACTGTAAAACATTTTGTCATTGTAGTAATTTTATGTATACTAGAGAACTATAGATCTATATATAACTATATATCTATAAATAATTATTTAATTTGTAATTACAAATAGTAGTGTTATCCTATTGTTTTACATTTATTTGGTTTCATGCATTAACTATTACTTACATTGCCGACGAAATAGAACAACCAAGAATCTGTTTCTAAGAGTGCCCTATACATTAATGACCTTAATTTGTTGAATTTATGCAGATATAAAAAAAATATTACTGCTTATGGTAGCGTCGAAAGAAAACAGAAATATCGGTGTCTGAGTCTGAAAATATGTGGTTATCAAAACTGTGTTAAGTCTACGAATCCGTTTTCGACGTTGCGTACTATAGACTGTCTGTCTCTAGAAGAGACCTACGCCCAGCAGAGGGGAAAAATGTATTCATGATTTGAATATTAAAATTTTGTAGCTGATTAAAAAACATTGTTGTTTAAACGCAACAGCCATGTGTATCACGACCGAGCGTCACGCCATAGTCCTTTTGTCTTTGACACTCCCTCACTATTTGATTTATAGATTTGTCCGTTGACTGCTTGTCTCTGGAGCCTTATTAATGAATTTATTTAAATGCTAATGAACGTTACTTTCGAGACAAGTAAACCAATTTATCCGGATCTCTAATGAAACGTTATTTTAAGATCGTAATTAAGTTAACTTTGGATTCGTTTCATATGATTCTAGATTACGTTTTTCTTGTTAGGAACTTGCTACTAACAAATGTATGAATGTTTTACACGAGAATTTTCTACGTTCTCGTTAATAGCTTTAAATTAACGCCTAAAAACTTTTCTAGACATATTTTTTAATATCTGAGCAATCTTCTATTAGATTTGTGTTTATTAATACTAATATATGTGTGTTGAAAGTGTTCATTTATTTTTGATTTCTTGCATCGTATCGTTGCTAGTATCGCACTTATAGAAGGTGGCCACTGCCATAAAACAAACGTGCTGCCACTTCTGAGTGGTAAGATGATCACTTTATATGTAACTGCTGGCATCAACAGCAGCACCTTTCTATTGAAACTCTTAAACTGCTTCTTTAAATAGATGTGGCTTTGGTACCTCCTCGATCGAACCACACTTGTTCTATGACATTTAAATAATCTCTACTAGACTTTCTTTGTTAAAAGTTTGTCTCGACTAAAACTATAAACAGCTTTATTACAGACTCAACGGTTTTAATCAGGCGAAAAATAAAGAACTGCGATTCGCAAAATTAATAAAAGTTCCAATTACGTTGTAAAATGCACATCTCAATTTTAAATCGGTGTTCCAGATGTTCACGTGCAAATAGCGGTACCGACTGAAATGAGCTCTTAATCTTCGATATTCCATTTTGCTTACATTTCTATTGACGTATACTATAAGTTTGTTTAATGCCCAAGTGATGTTTTGGTCAACATGTTGGACTGATTCGCAGGCTTCGGGATCGATCCCCGGCTGAGCGGCATCAATATTGTCTGAGCTGGTAGTACTTTTATACATATTATAGTGTCCATGGAATGTTGTTTTCTTTATTGGGAGGCTTTCAAAAGGTTTCATGGTGCTTTGGGAGAGACTCCGGGTTATGCGGAATTTTTGGCACAACTAGCACACATAGAACATAGAGCTGTGAACATAAAGAAAAGTTGTTTAATGGCTCCCTAGCACTAAAGAGTTATTTAAAAGCAGGCGCTCGAGTTAGTATCTCGGAGCGAGTTTGATTCGACATTCGATATGACAGAATGTATCACACAACTAGAGGCTTTCAATTTTATACATTTTTTGACGACAATAATAAAAAAAATTAGGACGGCGTAAGTTCTTTCGTCAACAGCAGTAGCTTAAAAACAACATACTATGATACAAAATAATAGAATAATGAACTTCTAAAATCCCTATTTGCTTATTTAATAAACAATTTAAATCCAATTGATGAAAATAATAAGTAAATCATGAGCTAAATCAAAAATAATGTTATTTACTGTTAGTGTTTTCGATTACGCCGTAAGATTGAAATTCAATTTATTTGGTTAGATTTAAATTTAAAATTTCAGATGTTCATGTGCAAATAACTGGCTTTGACTGGAACGATCTCTAAATTTTCGAGAGACCGTTTCGCGCCACGAATTGATTGAAAATATCTACATCTCATACAGATGTTTGTACTGTAATGCACGTAGTGGAAAGGTGGATTACATGGGATGTTTTTGTTTCAAGAGCTCTTCTATTTAAATAAAACGGTTGTTTTTAAAATGAAGGAAGACAATTAAGTTCCGCCGTGACTACGATCCATGCAACTGGGTCGAAATATCGGCAATTAAGAAATCAAAACATCGTGTCGTGAGTACCCGTTACATATCAAATGAACAATTAAAAACTTAAATTATTTCGTTACAAAAATTTAATCCAATAAATAACACACTTTCAATCACTTTTAGTGGTATAATTTCGAAGTTTAATTACTTTATATAAAAAACAATTATTAAAAACAACGTTTTTATTTGGTTCCCATATCGTGGGGGTGTGAAAAATAATTGGTACGCCCTCTTGGAGCGTTCGCCATATTGGATTTAGAATGACGTCACGAAGCTATTCATGCTTTGTTATCCAAACCGAACGCAAATGCAAAACTTCAGCTCTATCTGTTTAGCTTATCTGTTACTAATTTAAAATTCAGTAGTAATGTTTGACCCTAACATACATCGGAAGTTAAATTACAAGTAGAACGGCGTGTCTCAGGCGCATCAAAAGTCTGAGAATCGAAATTTGATCTCTTCGATTGAGAGGCTTAGTTTTAACCATTCGATTTTCACTGCTACTATTGTGAATTTATTAATTTTATAATTTTGTTTTTATGTTTTATTAATAAACATGCAATATGTGTGGCGACAGGAAAACAGTTTTGTACATATTTTCATTGCAGCAACAGGTGTTTTATTAAATATAGTTCACACGTTATAAAATTATTTTAATATTCTCACGACATGATTTCTCTTCATCAATTCCGAGCTCAACTTCATATTGCAACGATGTTCATTCAGAAGCTTTTTACTAATGCTTTCAGGAGCTTAATTAACATCCTCTTCAGTGAAAAGGCAGAGCTTAATTCAAGCTAGGAGTGCCAGTTTGAAATACGGTGGCAATATTATGAATATGTGTTTAGGAGCAGTCCTTTACTGATGAATCTTTAAGTGGTATTTTTAATATTATTGTTAAAGTTTTCTAAAAAAATGTAGCATGTAAGCTTTTTTACTTCTTTTATTGTTATTCGTTTGAGAATTATTATTCAAATTGAAATATTGAGAATTGTGAGCTAGTTGATTTATGTAATCATTTTCCATTTAATTGTTATTGTGGAGGTTTGTCATAAAATATAGTATTTTATATAAGCATATGATGCAATAAATATTTCTGTAAGGAATTTTGTTATATTTAATAAGTAAGCACATACGTACATCGACTACATTTTTTAAATACGCCATCAACAATAGGTTAAAAATCAGTACCAAGTGTAATGTCGTTAGCGAAAAAACGAAGAGATTAATTCCAAATAACAGATACGTTACAATTTATTGTATTCGAGATAGAAAAATCTGGAATAACAAAATGTGATAGATGTCCAATTCATTTCCAGTCCCTATTGTTTCCAGCCAGACTGGATCTCATTCAGATAGCTAGCAGACAAATATTTGCTTACAACGGTCAGTCTATCCCAGCACATTCTAACTCGATTTCAAAAAGTTTTGTCTTGAAAATAAGTGGAATAGAAGATATAAAAGAAATTGGACATAAAGGACAAATTCTGCAGTAGATAAGAACAGAAAATAAAAATATAAATGAAAGTTAAGATAAAGAATATGTTTTGACAAATTTTCGATTTTGTGGACAGTATACGTGACTATATTGTGAATAGTAATTTAGTAGTCTAGAGCTACTTATTAAATTAAACACAAAATTTATAGAAAACGTGCTATAATAGATAACACATTCAAATTACGTATTTTACACCTAAGCTACGAGTATGTAATTAAAATACTAACAAGAAAGGTGTTTTGATAATTTACGACTTTGTAATAACAGTAGCTCATTTCAAGGAACCCTTATGAGGGGTCTAGGTTAATAAATATAGATCGGATCGCCTGTACCAAAGACACCTCATAAATTATATCCAATCGCTTACAATATTTACTTGAAAGTGTTAGGTGGTTCAAATATGATTTAATATTCAATTCTACCTCCTTCCTTTCATTATATGCAAAGCGGTTGGCCAAGCGTTTATTATTTCTAACTCCATCTTTGACATTCGGCTTCTGGAGAAAGTGTGTCCATAGCCAACATAGATTTAACTACATTACGCTGTTGTAAGTACTGCACTGTTGAAGTCAATTTTGTTAAAAATTGTCCAAAGATCCGCTAAAATACAGGAACAAGAAATATTATACACAGTGGTAGAGATAATTTCTTGAGATTTCATATAAGACGTGAGATGAAAAAAAGGCTCATTTATTCTTGTGAAAGTAAAATCTTTTTACAATAGTAGGCAAAAGATTTGCTTCGCATTTTCGATACATTTTTCCGCTGCAGGATAAAAGTCACGAAAATCACTTCATCGAAAAATAAGTTTATTTTTTAAATTACCTTTTTAATATCAAAAGTATAGTGCTTATATGAACAGTTGGAACAGTAATTAAGTTACATGTAATGATTATATCTTACTTGCTCCAAAAGATCTAATGGAAACAAACCCTATTTACGCAACAAGCGCGGTAACTCAGGTCGCACATAAATTCTTATAAGAGACGTAAATAGTAGCAATTCTAGCAATAAAGGGAAACATCAAAGGGTTCGTTCAGGGAAACTTCCATTGAGCACTCAATGAAGCCACACTAGTTCTTTATTTAGGGTTCTGCTAAGAAAGTGACGGTTTCGTCGAGATTTTTTGTATGTGTTTGTTCATGTTAATGTTTGAATTAAATTGAATGCTTTTGCTTCCGAAATTTAGTCAATAAGTTTCGAACAGAAATCCGTGGTAAAATATCAGTGAATTTCAATTTAAAATATATATTTTTGAAATATATAAAACGAATGAAATGTAGTAATAGAATTTTACACCGTGCCGGTATACTAATTCAATATACATAACCTACATACTCGTAAGTACATAAGACATTTTTTTGATTTGTGGAGGGATGATGATGATGAGCAATCAGGTTCTTCGTTGAACTACATGAAAAACTTGGTTACATTCAATTTATCAAATTTCTTTCAAGTTCTATAATAATAATAGTATAATAAAAAGTGGTTACCTAGGAGACAAATACGAGAGTCCAAAAACCACAACCATATTATAATTGACGTAATGGGTTTTGCTCGCAAATGATCCTGAATTTCTATGGACTCAACAATTTACGTGGGCTGCTCATTTTTCCTGTCCCGAGGATATTTTCGTTTTTTCCTCCACGAACGTTCCTTCCTTCTCGCTTCGCAATTAAAAATTCAATGGAGCACTAATAGTCACATTGTGATAAGTTGAATAGCTCTTAATGAATTGCCGTTCTGCAGTAGGTCGTTGGGAAGACGAGTAATTGTGAGTTCAGGATCGGTAGCCGCGGAAACTCGACATTTTAGGTTTATTGTTTCAGTAATTGCTCCTGGGAAATCTGTGGTCTCACCGTCTTCACGGCTTAGTTTGAACTTCTATTGAAATACTCAGCACTATTAATATCATTGATGTAGTGCTGTTGTAGTTTTGCTTTTTCGTTTCAATTACATTTTCTTTATATTGATGTGTCTGCTTCCGTTAGTTTTTGATTATTTTATTTATTTATTAGGCATATATCACTCGGCTCCGATTTACCAGTACCTAAATTTTTGTTAAGTTTATCAAAATGAAAAGTGATATTTTTGTTTCAATGCATATTTAACGTTCTATTGTATATTATACATAGAATATTTGATGATATATGGATTTTAGTCTCATAAATAACTTTATGTTCAAATTAATACAATGAAATTATTATCGTTAAATCTCTTTGTAACATCTTTGTAATTCCAAATGATTCGTTACGTAACAAAGTGCTGGGCTTTTAGAAAGATTAATCGCGAACCCTGACCCTGTTTCCTCTATTAAAAAATTACAAATTGGCTCCGAAGCAGCTAATCTCAGAGAAACCACGCTCGTTACATTGACTAATGTTTTCATACGTTTACCTTTCAGATTACTGTTACACCGTTTAACTGAGTGGGCAGACTATCAGAAACTTCAACATTAAGACGAAAAGTCGATAAATCGTGTCCACTTAATATCTTAGCGCGATCGTTCATTATAGGCGCATTACGTTAATATATTTCCTTTGATGAGACGTCTAGAGATTTTACTCGGCGAGATTAGGGACACCCACGTACTTTATCAATAATCCATTATGTATACGGCAAACAATAAGTGTTATCGGTACGTAGCATATCGCGTGGAATGATGAATGGTCGGGAGGTACATTAGAAAATGTCAATAAATAAAAAGTGAATATCTGGCCGATCGCTCTCGAGGTAACTTGAGATGGAGCGACGTCGCTGTACAAGTACAGTGCGGTACAAAAGTGTAGTTGTAACGCTGAGTGCTTGCTTTGTCACCACTCGTTCTTTTGTAGATCTTTTGTAGACCTCTGGTCGAGAGCTTTGTAAGAGTTTTGAAATTCGAATTATGTCCCAGTATTTCTCGCTGTAGACGGCCAGGTACTCGTAAATCTATTTGTTTCATTACTTTTTATGCACATTAAGATACAGACTGTAACAATAAATACTTACCCTTTATAAATGCAATATATAATTATATATTTATGTATATAAATATACAATATATAAAAAAATCTAACAATTAAATAGTAAATAAAATATACATTATAAAAATCAAATCGATAAAATTATAAATGTGTTATTTAAAGTAGATTCTTTCTTAAAATTATTTTTGAATAATGAATAAATAAACCCTATTAGTACGATAGTGGGCGTTCATGTCATATAAATATGTATAATCATCGGTAAGTAAGAATAAATTCCCTTAAAAGTTAAATTTCTGAATATGAGTAAAATAATTTTATACGAGTACCTTTGTTAATTAAAATTTAATATAACAATGGAATTTTAAAATATGTAAACTTTTGGTGTAAGAGAAATGAATATATTTCCCAAAGAACTATAAGCGCGTGAAATATGGATGCATTCGTAACAGTAAAATTGAGATAAAAATTCATGATAAATGTGACAAGATTTTCACAATGATTATTTTGTTTACGAAATCCAGAAATATGGTTCGCTTCCAGGTATCTGTGAAATATGTGCACAAAATGTAAATAACACTGTTGAAAGTAGCTGTGTAACGTTTTTCAAATATTAAATTTAACCGAATTGTATACGAATTGCTTTTTTGTCTGTATTTTACTAACCTAATAATACTCCTCTAATTAATTTCAAACTGTTTTGATTCTCAGAAAATTTTGTTGCTCTTGCTAAAATCAAGAATTAATTAGATTCTAGAATTTTAAAATAAAGAAAGGGTACAATGCAATTACAAAAGGTGTTATAACACTCTGTAGTTTGACTTCAATAGCACTTCCGATACATCTATTTCTGTCATATTTATCTATTTCTATAACGAAAGTGTTAAACGCTGCTCTCTACTGGTTTGAATGGTTTGGTAAGAGAGATAAACTTATATGAGGCGTTCTAACACACAAGGGTGGCATCGCATTTGTGACCGACCTCAAGTAAGATTTTAATCTTACCTGGGGGTCTATTACAGATGTCCATGGGCGGCAGTTACTACATACCATCAGGTGAACTGCGTGCTCGTTTGTGACTACAAATCAAGAAAATACACGTAAATAATATAAATATATATCTATACTGCAGATAATAAAAATAGTAAAATATTTCATTATTAAACAATACTTTATGAAAGCGACTGTACAGACGATACTAACTATTAACGTTGTGATAAACAACAATATCTCATTGATAATTAAAAAGAATGATCTGACCGAAGTAATGAGCTCGGACTCGGAACCGGTAGCGAGTGAGATAAGCGGACGAAACGGACAAAAATGATTCACGCAATTCTGACCTTTCAGTTCCCTGAGGCTTTGGGTTTTATGGTGTAGAATCGAATATCAATTACCAATCTGTGCGGTATTAAAAATATAAAACATCGAATAGTTTAAAGAACTCTCCGTTGGCATTACTTATTT
This sequence comes from Spathilepia clonius, assembly GCA_018250295.1. Taxonomy (NCBI): domain Eukaryota; kingdom Metazoa; phylum Arthropoda; class Insecta; order Lepidoptera; family Hesperiidae; genus Spathilepia; species Spathilepia clonius. Next base: position 16,969 of record DWRA01001423.1, read on the forward strand.
CTGCGTCGTAGAAGTAATATTCAAGCCACTGTGTATTTGTTGGGTATGGCATTAATAAAAAAGTGTAGTAAAGTTTATTTTTAAGTAGTAGAATTAATAACAAAGGTGGTAGAACCTCTTTTAGTTTGACTTCGATGGCATTACCGCCACACCTATTCCTGCCTAATAACAACAGTGG
>DWRA01001424.1:0-17145 GCA_018250295.1 Spathilepia clonius
GCGGTGGTGCCGCCGGAGTCGAACTACTAAGTGTTCTACCACCTTTAAATTTAAAATATTACAAAAGGGCAAACATAATTCCCGGCCAGTCAATCCTTAGAGGTGGAAAATTTTATACATACGAAATTGCATATTAAACTTTTAGACCACTGCTGCGAAAATCTCAACAAAATTGAAGGTGATGGAACACTTTGTAAATCTCCCTTACCACACGCTTCAAACCAGATGGTTTGAAGCGTGTGGCAAACCAGATGGTTTGAAGCGTGTGGTAAGGGAGATTTACTTATCCGAGGCATTCCAACTTAGTCCTCAGGGGTGGCAACGCATCTGTGGCCGATCTCAGCTAGTATTCTAGTCCTATCTAGGGTCGTTTCCAGATGTCAATGAGCAGTTTCCACTTACCATCAAGTGGACTGGATGCTCGTTTGCTACTCAATGAAGTAAATATATATAAATATTTATTTCTTGAATTAGGCCTAAAAATATAATGTTACAAAGAGCAAAAATAATACCAGTCAATACATAGAAGTGTAAAACGTACTGAACGTTTAAACTATTGTTATAAAAATCTCAAAGAGTTCACAAAACATAAAGCTTGTATAACTGGCAGATGTCACCACAATACTGGCGTCCCTGGTGGTGCTGGGGATGGGGTCATCGGGCCAGGTGTTCGCTGCGTCGGCGTTGCGTGGCCTCCGCTTCTTCCAAATCCTGCGGATGGTCCGCATGGACAGGCGCGGCGGCACTTGGAAGTTGCTCGGCTCCGTAGTATATGCACATCGACAGGTATCTTAACTCTTTTTGTCGTCAACCTATTACTGTGTCTCCTTTCAAAGTGAAAGGGATTGGGCCATAGTCCACCGCGCTGACCAAGTGTAAATTGGTGGAATGGCTTTACACACCTTTAAGAACTGTTTTTAGCACTATATATCGCTTTTTTGCTTCAAATACGTGTTATCTTAAAAGACAAATTTATAGTAGAGCATTTTTTAAATTTAAAAAAAATACTTTACTTAATTGTGTATCTTATTATTTGAGATAGCTATGGTGTTAAAGTTTGTACATAATCTACGATAAAGGTAAAGAAATACACAATTAAGTAAAATATATATTTTTTTTAATTTAAAAAATGCTCTACTATAAAATTGTGTTTTTTAAGATAACACGTTATTGAAGCAAAGAAGCGAAATGCACCTAGTTACTAACTACGTGATAGGATATACATACGGAATGGAAAAATATGAAGGATATTTTTAAAAGAAAAAATACGACTTAGTCTAGATTAAATCCAGCTTACGAATGTGTTAACCGCGTCAGCCTCAACATACATACTGATACAAGGTACCACAAATTGCCAACATGCTAATGTAGAAGTTTGTGTCACTTACAATTGTTAAAACATTACTATTGAAGTAACAAAGCCTAATAATCATAATTATTACATGTTTTTGTAGTTAAACCACCTATGTGGATAATATTTCGTTCAAAGAATCAATAAACCCACTTTGTAAAGTATTATTTAAGTATATAATATTTTTTCAGGCGATAAGTTATCATAAATTTTCTACAAATAAATTTTTCAACAAGCACTTCGATCAACAAAAATATTCGTAAATACTATGCAGCCTACACAACCTAATTACCGCTAGTTATTTAAACCAGACGCAGAGAATGTTTATCCCATTCCCAATTTACCTGACGAGCATGCTTCGTTGATTATAAAAACACAATATCATTAATGGATTAAATTGTACCATATACAATATTCGATGCCGCTTTCCTAAAGGAATTGACTTTTCCTTATGTTTACGTGTAATATAATGATTATATGAATAATTGCGAGGATTTCGCTACAGTGCGAACATTTCTTGCTTAGACACGATGACTAGACAAAGTGGTAGCAATTTCCTCCGACGGCCGAGTAGATATAAACACAAAACAAGGCGGGACTCAATATCTGCTCACAATCGGTTCAGTTAAAGTTGCATGATCACAATGCAGAGCAAATAAAACCAACCCCGCAGTCGCAGTTCCCGCTCCTTCTGCAATATTGACTAAGCAAATACGTAAATCGTACCCAAACAATGAACTTTTAAACAATCCCGTTGCAAAACAAACTTGTACGCAAATGCAATTATTAAATTAGACGCGCGCGTTGTTACGTGTTTATGTTGTTTGTTCGTAATAATGTACGTACCTAGAAATGTTTCTTTATTATAAGCACTTGGCTCTTTTTATTATCCTTTACAACGTCCCGTAAAACGAAATATTATCTTATATCAGCAGACCATTGTTACTCGGTTGCTCTCCGCAGATCTGTCGAGCAGACTCGTTTTTATAAATCACTGCTTTTGTGTGTAATGTGATGGAAATCTACCTTACCATTTTGTGGTATTTCATTTGTTAGACAACTTTTCATTATTGTAATTAAATTTTCCAATATCTGGTAATTCCTCTATTTTTAGTAATATCGTCTGTTATTCGTAGCACCAGAAATATGTATATTATAGTTTGTCGTTAGAACTTACCAACAATCAATCAATTGACATATTTTTGGAGATTAAATTAGGGAAGGTGGTTACTACCGCCCATAGACATCTGTGATCAACCCCAGAAAAGAAAGAAAGAAAGAAAGAAAACAAGAAAGAAAGAAAGAAAAGAACAAGAGAACAAGATAAAAATAAAGACAAATGCGTTGCTACCCCCTGATAACTGAGTTTTATCGCCTCGAATAAATATGTATCTCCTAACCACACTCTTCAAACATACAGAACACAGCAACGCGTGACATCATTGTTATTAGGCAGAAATGGGTGTGGAGGTGGTGCATTTAGAGTCGAAATACTAATAGGCCTACCACCTCCACCCTCCTATGCCTTGACTTCTACATTTGAATAGGTGTCTGTAAATGTACAAACAGGATTAAATGCTAACAAACCTTATTTATGAAAATCGGCCCATTAGTTCCTCAGTTATGGCATAATAACCGAATTATTTTGGATACAGCGCGGTATTTGGATACATCGCTTTGAATACATTACCCTTCTTTTTGGCTTCGTCGTAGTCAGGTAAAAAGAAACGATGATCTGAACCGGAAAATTGGGTTAATACATTCCGGAGTCTCAATTTACCTAGAAACAAAAAGATCGAACTTTTACCATTAACTTTCAAAGTTAATTGTAACCTGTAATCCTATTGTCCTATTTGTCCGTAAGATTAGTAATAAATTAGTAACAATTGCCAAAATTGTTAAAGCTCTGACTACGTCGTAAAAGTATATTTTATGTTCCGACTATCATCTCGGTATTTATTTAAAAATTCAAATGTTACATTTAAGTTTTTTTTAAGCTTGTAGAAGATATTGTATGTTTTTAAAAGTTAATTAATGTTATCGTTAAAATATACAATAATGCATGCTGTGACTACTTATAAATGGATTACATGTATCCAGCACTATAAAGTTAAGTTTATATATTGTTAACTAACTAGCATTTACTTCTGTTATTAGTTCAATAAATAAATAAATGACTGATATACTTTTTATTGTTTCAGGAATTGATAACAACACTATACATAGGTTTTCTGGGATTAATATTCGCGTCATTTTTAGTTTATTTAGCAGAAAAAGATGTCGCCGACACTAAGTTCAAAAACTTTGCTGAAGCACTATGGTGGGGAGTAGTAAGTATAACAATGTAATACTAGAAACCAATATTATCGGACTCTGAAGTCGTAACTGAGAATAAAGATTTATACGTAACTGTATTATTGTGTTACTAGCGCCAGGGACGTGTCTACAGACCCGATAATTTGTTTTAGCTTTTTGACAATAGTGTAGTTGTATACAAGGTAAGCTTGTGTACAAATAATCATTCTATAGGTATAGTATAAAATAAAAATAATGTTTTCTAAAAAAATAGTGAAGATAAGAAGTCTATTTCACGGTAATTGAAGTGTCATGAAAATGTTTCAATATAAACTAAATTAATATTACCTACACTGGTATCAAAATGTACTTCAAGAGTCTTTACCAAAAAGTGTCTCAAATATAAAACAGATTTATGATCATTACAAAACCGGTGGTGGCTTTACTAAGTTAATTTCTCTAAACACTTATAAATGTTATTCATTCGTTATGGACTTTTTACGAGCTTGTAGTAAACTTGCGAGCCAATAGCTATAGCAGTAAAATAGTATACACACCTTTATAAAATGGGTATTCCAGAACTCACAGTTTACATAAAGTGAAGTTATTACACTGCACTTACTGTATGACATAAAGCATTATATTCTATGTAGACGTATACATGCATATAAATATGATCATCCAAATATGTAACATTGCAACAACAATAAAAAATAACTCAATTCAATTGTATTCTATCCACGTCAATTCTGACGACCTACGTGACGCATCGGACACTATACTGGTCTGATACGATGAGTTCCGGGTTAAATCCCCGAAACAAATATCTAAATGATAAATTTAGATATCTTTTCCGAGATCCGAACAAAAAGTGAGTGTTTGTTTTTGTCTCTGTGATTATCCACGGCACCCATGACACACAAAAAACCTAAGTGTGCGACTACGAGTGAAAAACCGTTATTTATAACCACTCCTCTCACAAAGATACAAAACAATCACACCACCAGTGGTATAGTAACCAAAAACAATCACAGCACCAATGGCATAGTAACCAAAAACAATCACAGCACCAGTGGCATAGTAACCAAAAACAATCACAGCACCAGTGGTACACGTAATTCAATTGCATCGCCAAACAAGTGCGTATCCATTACCGAACATTCCGTGCCCGCAGATCACGCTGTGCACAGTGGGCTACGGGGACATGGTGCCGCAGACCTGGCAGGGGAAGTTCATCGCGTCCTTCTGCGCGCTGCTGGGTATCTCGTTCTTCGCGCTACCCGCTGTGAGCTATTTACTTGATATCGGTCACTTGTACATATTTCATTTCACATTTAATTACGCTAATGGAATTGGTTCACGTCATGCCGTCTTACTGAATGTCATTTGTAGATGATATTAAACCGGATTTCCTATTTAATATTCAAAAATCTTTCTAGTTTGAGCTGTTTCAAGCATGTCATTTTAGAGAAATTGATATGGATAAACTTGGCAAAGTTTTTTAAAACAGAAGTGATACTTTAGATAAGAAATTTTTAGTGTGACAATTGAATGTACATTTACTTGTGTCGTATTTTGAAAGGGAATCCTGGGATCGGGTTTCGCTCTTAAAGTTCAGCAGCAACAAAGACAGAAACATATGATTAGAAGGCGGCAGCCAGCGGCCACGCTTATCCAGGCGCTGTGGCGGTGTTACGCGGCAGACGAACACTCGATGAGTGTTGCCACCTGGAAGATACATCAAATCCCTCTACCCAGTCCACAAACAAGGTAACTTTTTCATTTTGTTTTAATGTTTATTCTCACAGACAACTGCTGGTAATACCGCTTATCTAGCCACTAAGACAGAGCTACGCGGCAGATCAACGTTTCATATGGTTACGTATGGTTAAGAAACCCGAAATTATTTTTGTATCTTTTGGGCTCCCTCGTGCTAAGTGCCACTACCTGAACCATAGATTATTTCACTTTTGTTTAATAGAATTCATCTGTATTATTCTGAGCCCTGACAGCGTAAAGAATAGACAGTTTACCTGTGCCTCAGGTAAACAATATATATGTGGTTACATGGCAACACTAGATGTGGTGATGGTGTCGCCGTGATCCATGAAGAGTTCGACCATGTTTAGACAGTTGTATTATTTAGTATCATTCTGTTTTTTTGTTATATTATGGAAGTATCGATCGGGTGGAGTCCAAGCAATGTTAAGTGGCAACTGCTGCCCATGAACATCTGTAATCAACCCCAGATAAGTTTATACTCCTACCTCACGTCGGTCACAGACGCGTTGCTACCGCTAAGGACTAAAATGGAACGCTTTGGATATGTACATCTCTCTTACTAGATCTTTTAGACTAGAATACAGCAGTGATTAACACTGCTATTATTAGGCAGAAATAACTGTGGCGGTGGTACTTCCATAGTCGAACTATAAATAGCTTACCACCTTCACAAAATTATTTAAACATTGACAATTTACTACACACTGCGACACTAATACTTATACACTTTCCATAATATTATGCGTTAAATTACATTTAAAAAGATTGCTATCCACGAATTAAAGAAATGGTTTATATAGATTAAAACAAACGCTCTAGAAAGCCACAATGCCACAAGAAGAAGAGTCATTCAGAAAAGTCCACAATAGAGTATTTACAACGTTAGCACGACATCAAGAGAAATTTTTTCGCTGTTGACCTAACACTTAAACTAGTTCTTAAGAAATAGCAGCGAACACAATGTTAACCCAGTAGACATTTTTTCCCCTTCAAGCGAATTAGCTTTGGTGCTTCAATTAACATTATCTATAGTGAATCTTGTGTTATCGTAGTAGGTATAGTATTTTCGTTCGAATCGCCCCATCGCTAGTTGATCTCGAATATGGAGTACGCCTTGTGTGCCAAAAGCATTACGTGAAAACGAATGATAATTGTATACCTTTGACAGTCGCGTGATGAGTGCATCATTCAAGAACAATGCGTCCTTTGTGTCGCGGCTGCCGACGATCCGCCGCCACAAGAGCACCTCGCTGCACTCCCCCGCGCCCCATTCGAAACCCGCACATCGTTACGACGTCAACGCCAGTGCAGAAAACCTCGGTAAGCTCGTTAACAATGCTAATACCATATATTAATGCCACTTACACCATTAACCTACCGCCAGTTTTAAATATATACAATCATTTTGTTGATTTTCAGACAGTAATTTCACAAGAATACAAGAAAGAATTCTTTAATTGGCAGAAACAGTCTCAACCACATAACCCTACGACGTAACATTTTAACTTCTATGCTATAGGTATATTGGTACTTGCATGCGTCAGAACAAATTTGATCTCTTATATTAAGTTCAGTTGCAGCATTAACACGGGGAACAGTAAGCTATAGTTGTATTGAAAACATTTTTTTAAATTACGACTAAAACACGAGATTTTTAAAAATACAAATAACTTGTAACACCGCGACGGAACTAAATTATACAGTAAACTGAAACATAATACTCTCCTCATTAGCAGTGCCGGCTTCCGAAATAGTAAAAAAAAACATAATTGTAATTAAAAACACGACGCGACGCTTCTGAGCTCGACTAAATAGCATTAAATAGACACAACAGCTCCGAACTGCATCCACCACCGTTTCCACTACGACACAGCATTGCACAGTGTATTTAATAACCTTAGACCAATAGAGCGTGACATGATATTGCCCTGTTTCATAGATAATCGTACATCGGGCGGGGACCATGCGTGTTGTCTACTCCATTGTTGGAAAAGCTGCTTTCAAGGTTTTATACTTCATCTTTTAGACGGCACAATGGCATGACATTACAGTCGATAAACTTTGCTGCGTTTTCTTATTAATTCTTATCTTAGCAAGAACTTTTCAGAAAATGTGAATACACGAAAATCGAACATGTACAACGTAGCACAGTTGCTACCGGAGGAAGCGTTCCCTTCCGGCGATTATCGCTACGTCTTTAAGCTCGACATAAATGATTGCTGATTCTGACTACCTTCTACTTCTTTCTATTTTTTCACTTTTTGAGATAAAAATGCACCCGCGTAGATGAGATACTGCTTCAAAATGACATACAGGTACTGCAATCAGAAGCTTTACATACCAACATTTCAGTGAAAAAGTTGCTTCTAAATGATCGCTTCTGCGTAAATGCTAAGGTAGATCAATCGACAAAGATGTTTTACAAACATTGCATAAACTTGCGTTCGTTAGCGTCATAGATCACGGTTCACACAATGAATTTCCAAGAGATACGACTTGACTTAGAACATTATGATATTATTGGAATGGCTTTTTTTAAAGCTTATATTTTGAGTTCAATTAAGTTTATAAGAAACTAAATATACATTTTTGAGTAATTTAATACTGCTTGGCATTTACTTATGCATGCAAGTTAGAATAATAGGAGTTCTGTAAAATATTATTCTTTGTTTAAATAAAATTGATATAATTCTGTACATAGGTGGGTATAAAAGGTGGGTAACGTGTATCTTCTCTATTCATACACCCAATTCGTATCTATCCTATCCGCCCGTCTTTGATACAACTCCACTTATTGGAGTCATAAAAAATGCTACTCTTTGCATTACCAAATAGACTTGACATTTTGCCGAAATTAATACTTAGATAAATACATTCACTCATAAGTTTAATAAATGTTTCGTAAAGTTTAATCACATAAAATAAACCTGTATTAAATACTGGGACAAATAAACATTTTACTACACACTCAATTCAATGCGACAAGCAGGCATTTTGATTGAGGTATTCTGAATTCAAAGGAAGAAAATTTACAAAGATGAATATGCCTTCAAAGGCTGTTACGCATGAATACTGCCGTTTCTGTAAGGCCTAAAAAATTAATATAACGCTGAAATGTCAGAGGAAAACGTAAAAGGTATTCAACGTAAGAAGAAGGTATCGTGTATGATGTATCTTAAAACTTACGTACGTAAATCTGCAGGGTTTCGTCAAAGAAATATCTTTTTTGCGTTAACTTTTTTTCTTTTTCTATGTAATCACTTTCAACATTATACTGTGGCAGTGGACTGTACTATAACATAGATGATTGTTAATTTCGAAATTCCGTGATGTAGTAGCGTGTATACTCTGTTGGAATTGGAATTTTTGGAGTACTAAATAACGAAATCTTCATTGAAAACGAAACTGCTGTTTAGTACTCAACTCACAAGTCTCGAAACTAAATCTGATCAACGTTTCATTCTTTAGTATGTCTCAGACGGTGTTGTAATGTGTAGAAAAGGATATCAATGAACAAAAAATCTAAATCGATTCAGTGTAGCTCTTGAAACAGAAATAGTCAGGTACACTTCTGTAGTTAGAGAAAAACGAAGCTGAAAATTTAACATGTACTGAAAAAAAATACGGTCAGCAGGTACAATAACCTTTGAAATTGCTTTCAATTTGAAAGCCACCTAGAAGAAATAATTTCGCAGGCCAGATTTTATTAGCCATAGAAAATTTACATTTTATACAATCGTCGTAGAATCTCAACAGCATAATTAAGAAACATTTTTACTACCACCATCTAGCCTATCTGTCATAAATTAACATAATGTTAATGTAACCTATTTAACCTTACCTCGTCTTTTGTCATCATTCGCGTTGAAACGGGTGGCTTATTAAAATCAGTCGGTATTCATTTCATTCAAAAATAACGACAGGTTTTAAGTACAATTCACAAAGGTATAGAACGGATTAATATTTTATTTCTATTATATGTAATATGTATATTTTGCTTTATTTTACTTGACTTGTTTGTTTGTTCGTAATATTGCAATTGAATTTTAATTCAGTTAACCCTGTGAAATTTCTGTTATTCTTCGGATGACAGTGCTAGATTAATTTAGTGACGTTATTCAAAATCGAATATGGCGGACGCTCCAAAATGGCGGAGCAATTATATTTTATGCACCCCCATGATATGGGTGTCAAATGAAAGAATTCTTTAGGTGTTTTAATCTTTTTCATTTCATAAAAAAACGATTCACTTGCCTATACTCTGTTATTCTATAATGATGTAATTTAGGTACATAAATATATTTACAATGTGGGTGTTTTTGTTACTAAACTAATATAACAATAGAAACAATATTTTTGTTTTTTAATGCCGTAAAAACACAAAGTTCCTAACGGTCGTAACGCACGTACGTAATTATGCAAATAAAAGCTCACACATTTTATATTATGAATGTATTAACAATATCGCTTATAATTTTATTTTACGAAATATTACACATACGGCAAAACTGTGTGATAATAGATACATGTTAAATTAAAATAGCTACTTACTGTTAAATGAAAAAAATATCTAAGTGCGAATCGAACTCGTACATGGAAGATTCCGTACCACCATTTTTTAAAGGGTTCAAAAGATAAACCAAAAAATACCTTTTTAACGTATAGGAATTTTCCTATAGTTTTAATTTTTTATCTTTTATATTGGTTGTTATAACTACCACTAAAACACAATGTCAAAATCAATTACCTATCTACGCTTTAAAATGTAGAGCCTTGTGACAGACGGACAGACAAACAAACAGCAGAACCTTAGTAATAGGGTCCCGTTTCTACCCTTTCAATGTGAAACCCAAAAAAAGTGTTCAACTTAACAAAGAAACGACACTACATCTACGCTATATAGGGTGTCTGTATTGTTTACCCACACACAGTTTAAGTATGCTCAGGTTTTAAAACAAGCTGCTCATGTGGCTATTGTCTTAGTTATATTTTCATCATAAAAGTTTCCAACAAAAGCACACGTGAATTTTTTAGTACACAATTCGTTCTACTTGCAGCTTTCATAATTACGAATATACCTGTACCGATAAATACATAAATACAGACCTATTCAATTAATATGATATTAAAAACCTTGTAAAATTTCACTCATTTCGAAAGCTAACTATACACTTGAGGATCGTTACCGCCTTTGTAAGAAAGAGATACCAAATCGATCGATAGTTTGCTTAGACATTAAGTGGCAACCACTGCATTGACCTCATTATTTAGGTGTTTCTTTGATGCAGTAAAGCATAACATTTCGTCGTTCGTGGTACTATGTACGTTTCTACGCACAGTAATTTATATTCATTTGTATATGATATTATCACTGAGCAATTAAACCATTTTATCCGTATATACATAGGAATATATATCCATGGGTACGTAGGTACTCTTAATAATTTTTATTTTTTTTTAAATACAATGAATCGCATTATATCATCATATTTACTAGCAAACTAAAAAGGTACAGTTCAAGGGAAGAATGTATTTCCATATATTTTTCTTAACTTTCTATAGAATGGCAATGGTAGCTATTTCGGAAGCACCTCCGTCACACATCTTTCTGCCATATAACAGCATTGTTAAGCGTTGCTATAATCTAGTTTGAAGGGTGTTGTAAGGGAGACCTGTTTATCTGACGCGGACAAACTTAGTCATCACAGGTAGAAACACATCAGTGGCTAATAAAGGTACAAATTTGGTTCTATCGGAGGTTGGTAACAGATTTACACGGGCGACAGTTGCCACTTACGATCACATGGACTGCAAGCTCGTTTACTTCTACAATATAAAAAAGCTCATTTAAATCTGGCTTTCACTTACACGTGTGACCTAAATGGTACTGATATTTCTCTTACATATTTAGGCACATAAGGGCATTCAAGAAAATATTATTTAAATAAAATATATAAAGCCGTCAAGTAAATCTTTTATTCCAGAACCGATTGCTTCACGAAAACTGACATTTGATTGACACGATGTCGATAATCTATAACCGCTCCGAGCTTACAATTTGTAGAATTTACAAAGACATCTTTATATATTCACAGTACTCTAATATGTGTATTATATACGCCATATTGCCAATCAATAAAACCAATTTAATTTAATTGAAAATAAAAAGAACCAAAGGCTGCCTAATGTTTTAATATCTTATCGCCGACGAAATAACCTTTGATTTCACTTGCATTCCTAGAATACAACATAATTAGCGAACATACAGTTCCCTTGGTAACGATTCGTCACTGTCATAGGTGGCCTGAAAACAATTGAAACTCGAATACGCTAACGTGATGACACTTGTTTTATTGGTACGAAATTTTAAAGGGATTTTCATTTACCATTAATTAATTGATGCTGGGTTTGTTCTCAAAAGTATCTTAATTAAAACAGCTATAACTGAGCAAGAATTGTCGATATACACTTTTCAGGCATATAAAATTTATTAAAATACAATTTCAAAATGGCACAAATCATGTTTTTAATAATTGAAAATAATTGCATAGGATACAACGAATCAACATACCTAAAATGTTACGAAGATAAGCGACCTCATTCTTTAAGATTCACAAAAACGATACCGTGTTGATGTTAGCTTCAGGCACGTGTTTTGGAATTTTTAATGTCACTTAATTGCCATTTGCTAGGTCCTCATCAAGTTCAAAAGATAATTAGGGTAACTTTTTAAATATTTACATTATCTTTTAGGTATATTTTTTATGCACAGGGAAGCTAAAAGTACAACAAATGGCGCCATTTTTTAGTAATAATAAAATGAAGCCGATATTACACGTAAAAGATTAACAGTAATTGTAAAAACGTCGTACTTATGGCGCGCCTCAGTAGCGTGCCTCATATAGTAGTAACATCCCTTAGAAAGTATTTGGGAACCGCCTTTCTTATTGTTGTTGCTACATTATATGTAGGTACTTATATTATTCTAAATTACTATAATTAAATATAGTATGAATATAGTATAAAATGCACATACAATACACTTTTTGTTGCGATTGTTAGCAAAAATACATTTGAAGAAACAAAATCAATGTAAGGCACGGACGAATCATAATTATGAGTAAATGATATGGCGTAAGAAAAATAAAATTTAACAAGTGCACATTTTTTACTAAAACGCGAATACATTATAATGGTTACATAGCAGATATTTTAATACAAACTGCTTGCGCTGTGACGGACATGAAACAAATGCACGTAGTAGTTACTTCCAACATTATCTATTCTGAAATGCGGCTATTTCAGAACAGTACGAATACGTCAATTGTCTTTCTTATGCATCTAATAGTGATAATCAATTTTAACCAAATCTTCTCTAACCAGCCGAACTATGACAATTTCTTACCTAAATTGTCAAATTACGGACTTACCTAACCTAACCTAACCTAAATTGTCAAATTACGAGCTTTGGTGGAAACTATGACAATTTTTTACCTAAATTGTCAAATTACGAACTTTAGTGGAAACTATGACAATTTCTTACCTAAATTGTCAAAGTACGAACTTTGGTGGCAAACTATGACAATTTTTTACCTAAATTGTCAATTTACGAACTTTAGTGGACAACATTGGTTAAGAATGAATATTATTATTATTGACGGGTGTTATAATACTCGATTTTCAACTTAGCAAAATAACGATAAAACTATTTATTACTGTAAAATAATTACAAGAAATTAAATATATGTAATATATCAAAGACTACAATACCATCATATATAACACTTAATATTCTCAGCTTCCAGAAACATTCTTTTGGCCTCAGTAACTTGTCGTATTTTGTCAATAAAATCTCTAAATCTTTCCAGATTTAAATTCCTTCAGTCAATACAAAAAGTGACGTAGCATTTAAATTTCTTGGTTCTTTATAATAAGTCTGTATGTCCTTAAACCGTAAACTTTCCTTGACATTTAAAAGTTTAACTTTCATCAAAATGAGTAACAAATTAGCATAAGCTAAGAAACACCGAATACCTTAACATGACCTTTAGACTGCTTAGCATTTAAATGAAGTCAGTTTGTCACAGTTTCACAATTTCAAATACTTCTCGATCAATATTTAAGTTATAAATGTAATAAATAAATTATTGTTATAACGAGGGAATGTTCCGATATTTCCATTTATTATTATTGTTTTCAATGAATCCCCATCGATGAAATTCAAAAATATCAGGTCGCTAATGACAGGCGGACGGGCGGATGAAATTAGAATGTACATGGTCATATGTAAAACAAACAAAAAATCAATAATTACAAGGGTCGTACCCGGCGGAAAAGCGGATGGGTTTCGGCCGTATTTACCAAATTGTAGCTGAACATGCTAGGAACACATATAATTAACTGGTACAAGGAACGTGTACGCGAAAGGGGTGGGAACGTAAGAACCAGGTCCTGTGTTGAAGTGTGCGTGTGTGGGTTGGCAGGGGCGACCAACGGCCGCTCTGGGGGCACTCGACCCGTCAACCCATCGTACAGCGAGGACTCTGTGGCGGAGACAGCACTCTCCAAGAAAAATTCCGATGGTAAGAGCTGAAAAGGCTAAAATAGTTCTCTCATTTGAAACGAAAACCTGTCGCCTTATGGTACGCTCTCACTATCGCTTTTCACTCGCAAACCAATTTATTTCCTTTGTATAATAGATAAACAGTATGTAGATATGGTTACCTGATACTAACGTAGTTACCAGTTTCCATAAAGTAGATAACCTCAGTTATAAAAGTAATATTAAATAACAGCAAAATTGTTAAGTATGCAACTTATATTGTTATGTGCACATTGTATTATATCAAAAAATAATCTTTAAAAAAAAGCAAAACAATGAAATGCTAGAACTAAATCGAGCTCGTATAAGTTTTGCCTATCAGTTTTCTACTCTTTAGTGTATGAAGTATATTTTTAAATCATCTTCTTATATATTACAAACAAAGGTTTACCCCTAACAGCTACTAATTATTACGAACATTGAAAGCATCTATGAGTTTCAAAGAAGAAATATAAGTATTGAAATATAATGTATTTTTTTAGTATTTGTAGAAGTACAAGTATAAAAGTACATGTATTGTGAAAATTTAGTGTCTAGTAGTGTATGTACGGTTTAATAAATAAACCAAATAACGCCCTAAAGCATCGGTTTCTTGTATGGGGCCTTTATTTTTATTTTTAGTATATGTTATTACAGCGCCCATAATAATACACAAACTGTAAAAGTTTCAAGTGTCTATCTATTACGGGCCAAGAGGTAGAGATCTACGACAGACGGGAAGATAACGGACGATTAGTAATAAGCTCCCATTTTTACCCTCTGAATACGGAACCCTAAAATATAGCCCTTCTAAAAAAAGCTCTTTATTTGTTTGGAAATCTTTTTATATGCTAATAATTACATTTAGAAATGCTTTGAAATGAAGACTTCATCGTCAACCCATTATTGTCCCACTGCTGGGCACGGGTCTCCTCTCAGAGTGAGAGGGGTTAGGCCTTAGTCCACCACGCTGGCCAAGTGCGAAAAACTATCAAGTGTGCAGGTTTCCTCACGATGTTTTCCTTTACCGTTATTGCAAGTGATAATTAATTTATAATACGCACATAACTTCGAAAAATCAGAGGCCTGGAGTTTGAACCTCGGACCCCTCGACTGAGAGGCCGTGATTCAACCACTAGGCTAACACTGCCTTAAATTAAGACTTACTGAACCATAAAGTAAATCCAATTACGTTTTGCTTTGATATGAAGAATTAGCACTTTGTTAAATCTCAGAGCTAGTTAAAACAGGAGAGCATAGCGGTTAGCGGCAACAAGAGGATCATATCCTCTGTATTCTGGTAGCGGGGTTAGTCCCAGAAGGATTTGAATATTTAATTACAATTTTGGTCGTAATATAACGTGCCTATAATTACGTAACGTAAAGGTGCAAGCTAAATATGGTAGAGCGTTTCATAGTTCATCAACAACGATATATTGTTTTCTACAGACTATACTATACTATGCTACACTGCTATAACGAAGAATGAATGCTTGGGTTATGGTTAGGAAAGGGTGATAACATAGACTTAAATAGTGCTTATTAAAGGAGGCGTTTAAATTACGTCATAGACAGAAACATCTGTGACTTATAGAAGATTTTTTCTATTATATTTTTAATCTGTTATAAATGTCACTTTCACTATTTATTCCATATTAGTAAGTCTATTACATGAAAAGGAACAGAATGTAATATTTCATTTGTACTTTCATATTTCTATTGAATTTATTCTTACTCAGTTTTCCTGTTACCGCGGTCGCTGAAAAAGTTTCACTTGCATAAGTATTATAAGTAGGTACACGTAGTCCGGGTCGCGCCACTCCATAACCGTAACTGTGTCGTGCGAAAAAATCCATTAAGCGATACTTACATAAATTATGGTCTATTTTTAAACTCTTATTGTTTTACGTACATGTACGTAAATGAAACGTGGTAGAATCCTTTGTAGTTCGACTCCGGCGGCACCACCGCCACACTTTTTTCTGTCTAATAATAGCGGTGTTAAGCGCTGCTGTCTTCTAGTTTGAAGGGAGATAAACTTAACGAGGCATTCCAACTTAGTCCTCAGGGGTAGCAACGCATCTGTGGTCGACTTCAATTGGAATTCTGGTCTTATCTTCGATGGATCACAAATGTCCATGACCAAAGGCAGTTGCCACTTACCATCAGATGGACTGTATGCTCGTTTGCTACTCCATCATATAAAAATAAAAATAAATATGCACATAGAAAAATGAGACGTTTAAACCTTGGACTTCTCGATTGGGAGACAATTCAACGATTAGGCTATCACTGCCACTAGGCGGGAGCCTCACAATTTGCTAATAGCCTCACTCAGCCTCCGTTGGCCCATTTGCAGAATAAATTAATTGAATCGAACTCCCCAGCCGGAATGTTTTCCGGAGACGGGTTTAGGGAAAGTAAAATTACAGCTGAATAAACCAGGAGTGATTCCTGGTGAAGGGATTATCTGTATGCAAACTACCCTTTATTCCTGCTGTCAAAGGGACGTATTTGTTTAGGGTTAGGTTCTAATAATTTTCGTGTTACATCTTATCGCGAATTTAAACCGGTGAGCGGGTTTTAACACACCAAATTCATCGATATTGCTCTTTTAAAATTGTGCTAAATTGAAATTTTATACGGTCAACGCAA
Organism: Spathilepia clonius; assembly: GCA_018250295.1. Classification (NCBI taxonomy): domain Eukaryota; kingdom Metazoa; phylum Arthropoda; class Insecta; order Lepidoptera; family Hesperiidae; genus Spathilepia; species Spathilepia clonius. Next base: position 16,665 of record DWRA01001424.1, read on the forward strand.
ACTCAATTGGAATCTTATCTGATCTGACGAAGCTGCCGATGTCTCTCATGTCTTAGTGCCAACGAGTAGTTTAAAAGGTTCCGTGAAAAAGGTTGAAGGCTCCGTGGTTCGTCTGGGGTGCCACCATCGCAAGATTTACATTAGTGGACGAAAGTTCGGCCACTAATGTAAATCTAATGTAAATAAATACATTAGTATTTATTTACATTAGTATTTATTTACATTAGATTAAGTAACTAAATCTCGGCCAGTTTCAGGCAACAAATCTAGTTTCGGCTTTAATTTAGTTTTCTACTATTTTAATTTTAAAAAATCCTCAATACTTCGCCTACTATTTTCAATTGATCCTACTTGTCCCATTATATTATGATAGCAGAGCCCCACGATTACACCCGCGCTAAAAAAATATAGGTCCTAAAGTGACTTACAATCTTTTGATTTGTTAAAGATAAATCAATTTAACGCATTTACATACAAACAA
>DWRA01001425.1:0-17144 GCA_018250295.1 Spathilepia clonius
AGAAGATAGCAGCGCTTAGCACTGCTGTTATTAGGCAGAAATAAGTGTGGCGGTGGTGCCACCAGTGTATCCTATTTATTGGTGACTTTGTCTAAGTCGACACCGCTTAAAATCTACAAACTAAAAAATAAACGAGGCTCTATAGCCTGTTGTACACTAACCAGTGCACGAACGCGCGCTTGGAGTACATGAGGTCGAACTTGTGGTCGAGCTTGCCCCACGCCTCGGCGATGGCGGTCGTGTTGCTGAGCATGGACGCCGCGCGCTTCACCTGCGCGAGGTCGCCGCCCGCCACCACCGACGGCGGCTGGTAGTTGATGCCCACCTGCAGCCGACCACACCACACTCACTCTACGCTGGCTTTCAGGGTATCAATGCGTGTATCTTCTAATCTTGGTAAGTTTCTTTGAGTTCTATTTTTATGTTATGGAAGTAGCAAAACGATCGTGCATTCCAAATGATGGTAAGTAGCCACTGTCGCACTTATAAAGTAGAAATAGGTGGCGGTGGTGCCTCTAAGAGTCAATTCACAAAGGTTTGTACCAACAACTACTGTTTATTAGGTAGAAATAGATGACGACGGTGGTGCATTAGGGTAGAAGTAGACGTAGGAAATAAATTAGCGCCTAAAAGTGTGACTGTGGTGTTACCACGGTCACACTTCTGCTGCCTTATAATTCCGAAATGTGAAGTTATGAGGACCTTGTATAAAAAGTCCCAAGATTACTTTACACACGCCATCACAATTTTACGAGTGGTACCGGTAACCTCGAGTAACAGTTTTATTCTAGTTATTGGTGACTTTGGTGCGCGACATTAAAATTTATTGTATTCTTAATTTCGCAAATAACAAACGATGTGAACATATGTCTACCAAATCAATTTTTAGGGCAATTCGGTGTCATCGATCTCAGGAAGCTTTACTTGAAAACGATTTGAACGCCACTTCTATTTAGTTTTGATAGCTGTTGTAACAGAGATTACACGAAAATAGTGTACCTTGAATCCCGTGGGGCACCAGTCCACGAAACGAATGCCTGCTCTGCCCTTCATGGCGGCGATGGCGGCGTTCACGTCCTTGGGCACGACGTGGCCGCGGTACAGCAAGCAGCACGCCATGTCCTTGCCGTCGGGTGGGTCGCACTTCACCATCTGGTTCTGCGGCTCGAACAGCTCCGCCGTTATCTCCGACACAGACATGCCCTCGTGGTAAGCCTGTATTGGCAATTGGAGGAGACTTGTAACCTAACAGTGCTTTGGAAAAAGCTACATTTGGGTTGAAGACAAGTCAGGAAAATGTGTCGTTATATTGGCATTTAAAGAGAAAGCAAATTACTTAAAGATCTAAGGAGCAGCTACAGAAACATTGTTTTAAATAGGGTCTTGATTCGCTCATGGTGGTAGGCTACAGATGCATATCACAATTATGTATCCCTAGAAAGTGATAAATAGTATGGAATTATACATGCCATTGAAAATATAAAATTACTGTTATATACTTTACAATAATTTTTAAACTTATTCTGTGAAATTAATTCTAAAATTTTGTGATTACTTCACAAGCTTAACTATGCAAATGTATGACTCAGTTAAATCTACTTAGTTCTAAGGGATTAGCAACCAAAAAGGTTGTGAATTTTAACCAAATCTAAATGCAAACTAAATGGAAACCTGCCTTGTCAGCGGAGACGACTGGCGCGTATGCGGCGAGCGGGAAGTGGATGCGCGGGTACGGCACCAGGTTCGTCTGGAACTCAGTCAGGTCCACGTTCAGCGCGCCGTCGAACCGCAGAGACGCCGTTATTGATGACACCACCTACAACATTATGAACATCCTGTATCACATTCATTGTTAGTACAAATATTAAAAGTAATTATGTACCTACTATATACGAAATTCTTTATGCACCAGTAAGTACATATAAAATAACCGTTCACTAAATAGAATCATTCTTCATCACCTGTAATAATATTTTATGTGTACAAATGGAGTTTTTTGACACTGATAATGTTTATCATTACCTAAATAATATCTTTGTGCAAACCTATTATTTATGATAGTATACATTAACAGTTTTAAATTATCAGTCCGATAAAATTTATAGTATTCTAGAAAGCAGAATATTTTATCCGTAACCATCTATTTACGATTTATTTACTGAAATTAAGGTATGGTGGTTTTATCCACATTAGATCATTACAGAGATCATTACACTATACATTTAAACCGCAACTTGCAAACCAAAAAAAGGATAATCATGATATCACAGAATTTGTTCAAGATCCTTCAAAGAAACCATGAACCTTTTTAACAAATTATGCTCATGTGTTAGGTCTGTAGCGGATCTATTTAAATATACACCGTATTCGAGGTATTCTGAAATAGTCTTCTGAAAATGTCTGAAGTCCTGATAGGTTCCACACCTGTGATATAAGCCTGTTGAGGTTGGCGTAGGACGGGCGCTCGATGGAGAGCCGCCGCCTGCAGATGTCGTAGATGGCCTCATTGTCAACCATGAAGGCGCAGTCCGAGTGTCCGATGGTCGCGTGCGTCGTCAGCACCGCGTTGTAGGGCTCCACCACCGCCGTCGACACCTGCGGCGTGATAGCGTTCTTCAAATATAACTTTTCTTGATGTCTAATTGCTCATTAATAAAAGCGAGAGTCAGTCGACCTTACCGTAAAAATTCGCGTCGGATTCGATTTATACTAACTACGAAAATATATGAATCAACCCTACTTACCACAATGGGTTAAACATGTTTGTACGAGCTAATGGTGATGATGACCAATCTATCACGCAGGTAATTCTGTTAAAAAAATATCAAAACTTTCGCACCTGTGGAGCTGGATAGATAGCGAATTCCAATTTGCTCTTCTTGCCGAATTCCTCAGAAAGTTTCTCCATGAGTAGTGACGTGAAGCCAGACCCAGTGCCGCCGCCAAACGAGTGGAATACGAAAAAGCCCTGGAAATAATTATTGTCTAGATAACAGATATTCATTGTAATTGTTCAAAATAATCTAAGTAGATTTTGGATTTAATTTCATATCCACAAGAGTGGAAACATTTTAGTATACATTTCTGTCAGAAGCCAATAATACGTATATTATTAAACTTCTATGGATCCCAGATGTGTAAAGACCGTATACTATCTTACTTTCGAAAAAAACATTCCATCTTTTTAGTCTAGTGAGAGAGGCCTTCCTAAAATTTCACCTGCAATCCAGTGCACTGATCCGCCAGTTTCCTGATGCGCTCCATGACGGGCCCGAGCACCTCGCGCCCGGTCGAGTAATGTCCCCGCGCGTAGTTGTTCGCCGCGTCCTCCTTGCCCGTGATCAGCTGCTCCGGGTGGTACAGCTGGCGGTACTCGCCGGAGCGGACCTCGTCTGTTATCGAAGTTAAGTTTTTTTATTTAAGGAATCTTTGAGGCTAAGCTCAAGAATTCCAAAGACAGAAGCGGGTCAAGGGTTACTGGTATCCCGGGTCAACAATGACTGATAACTATGCCGACGACTCACTGATGACCAATCAAACTAGGGATTTTTTAAATCATGAGGGTTAGGAATTGTTCACCGTTTATGAAAACATTTCTGTATACATCTAATATATTTTTGTATAATCTGCAACCAGTTCACCTATAACAGTTTCTTCAAGATCGACCATCACGACCCTGGGCACCATCTTGCCCCGGTCCGCTTCAGAGAAGAAGGTATTGAAGCAGGAGTCCGTGGTGTTCAAGTCAGCCTCCGACCCTGGCAGCGTGCCGTCGGGCCTGATGCCATGCTCCAAGCAGTACAGCTGCCAGCACGCCACGCCCATCTGCACGCCGGCCTGCCCCACGTGCACCGAGATGCACTCCCTCTGCCGAAGAAAACGGACAGAGTACGAAATGCTTAATTCTTAAATTGTCCTAAAATTATCCGAATATGCTAATTGGAAGTAAAAAACAAAAGCTTTGACCTTCAAGTCAACTGTCATGTCAAAAACCTTGTGTGGTCAAGTCTACCTTCACCATCCTTACTGCTGGCAAAGCACGTCAGAAAATTATCGATACATTTTATAGTAGTGATAGAGTTATTATACATGCAAATCATTTCTGTATCTTAGTTCATTTTTTTAAAGAAAAAAAAATCAATCATTTATGTAGCCATGATAAATCGATATAAATCATTGACGGAACCGCCTGCGTATGGACACCTATTCCATCATTAAAGTACACCGACAACGTAACATATGTTAATAAATCAATATTAAAAACTTACCATATTGTTACTAGTAATTTTGATGAAAACGGCGTAAAAATAAATATAAAAAACACTTAGAAAATCAAAACAGTTTTACAAAAATTTTGGCTGGAACTGAAATTTTGAAGAAAATTGCGAATATGCGACCGTCGGATGGGCCGCTCGGATCTATTGTTCCTTGTCATTCCATTTTTGAATTCGACTATGTATTATTTTAAAATTATATTATTGCCGTCCAGTATAACGAAGTTTAAATCATTTTTGAAAAAGGTTCCGTATAATTAGTTTAATTAGATGTTTTAGGCGACCTTTATTTAAAATATTTTTTACTAAGTGTAATGGATTTTATTTCGAAAATACTGTAATTAAATTATTGGTAAACGTAGACATACCACTATGATTTATTCGTACGGTAAGTATACAAAAAAATCTATAAGTTCTTTTATTTTACCAGTAGACAGAATACACTATAGTTGTTTAAAAACTTAGCATTTAATGTATGGCGAATTCTCGAGGGTGAGTAACAAGTGGGGGAAAGTTTAGGGGTGGTGCTTTGAACTATTAGAGGACAATGGCGAATCGATGGGGCCCCATGGCGGCCCTACATGCCCCAGGGATGCTGGTACAGTGCGTAAGTTAATTTGCATTTTTGTGTTTATTCATCTCTTTAGGGCAGTCGTTTTGAGCTTGACAAGCGTTAGCGTGAATTCGGGGAAGAATAGCAAAAATTAGATAATTTTAGATACTTAAATAAATCAGATAGTTGTGATTATTTACTGCAATGTACAACGAAAACGTCCATTGATGTAAACAATCAAACGAATACGGTTATATTATGAAATGAAAGTTGTAGAGGAGCAAGGAGCGTGCGTATCTGATAAATTTGATGGTTTACGCCATCCTAGGGCATCCGTTATTAACTCTAAAAAGAACTTCAACGTCTGCCTGAGATCAGTCACATATACGTTGCTGCCTGATTAAGTTAGAAACCACAACCGTTAAAGTACATTATATGTTGCAAGACTATAATAATACTACGTTATTATATATTTGAGACTCTGTCTTATGATTTGGGCAAATGCTCAAGGGATTTTAAAGGAACTTTTACGTAAGAGTCAACATTCCAGGTATTTATGTAGACTAAACCCCAAAAGCAGGTAGGGTCGAACCGCATGATATGCGAAAATCAACGCTGGTTTACGAATATAAGAGGCACGTAATAAAAGCTTAGCACTCGAAACAATAATATTTGGGGTCTTAAAAGCCGGGTCAATAAATCTAATCCTTTCTCTTATCACATAATTCGCGCTGTCACGGACAGTCATTGTGGTTGTTGTAAACTTTCAAATTGAAAGTCGCAGGCCCTCGTATTTTGAATACATAATTGCGTGACATTGTCACGGTGGTTGGCGTGACTGCAGTGTGACATCAATTCGACACGTTTGTTCATATGACAAACACTTGTAGCACTTGAAGTTTTTTTAATGGAAAAACTTGTAATTAGTGTTACAAACTATGACGATTTAAAATTTGTGGTTACGGCAATTGTTTTGGTAGAATTATAAATTTAAGTAGCATAAGAGTATGCAATTCCACGATCACCTGATGGCACATAGATACTGCCGCTCATGGTATTGGTACTGAATTTAAAAGTGTAAGTATCACTTATAGATTAGATTATTATGTGATGTATCTTTTCAAGGTGGTAGAACCTTGTTTGCTTCAGCTCCGGCTGCACCACCGCAACACCTATTTCTTCCTAATAATGACAGTTTTAAGCGCTGCTCTTTTTGTCTTGCTCTTCTTATCTGAGGCGCTCCAACTTAGCCCTCAGGGGTAGTAACGCATCTGTGGTCGACCTCAGAAGGATTTTAATCTTATCTGAGGTTGGGTAAAGTTATTTTGCTACGTTTTGTTAAGTGGTTAATCGTGAACCATTCTTGAATTCGTGAACTCTTACGGCCACATCAAAATGGAACAAAATATAACTAAACGATTTTCTTTCTTGTAAAAGCTCATATTTTTTACTGATCAAACGAGAATTTTTAATGTTGGACATGAAATTCTATCCAAATCTCCTACGTACATTAGCGATGAAGCTTTGACAAATAACCGCCGGCCGTTGGGGAGATGAAAGATAGGAACGATACGATTCTATCTGTACAATTATCGCTAATGCCTTTGATACCATCTTTCGCTCCTTTCGTCATGTGACATTGAAAAAATATTGTAAAGTTAAATAAAATCTTATCTAAATTCAGCAAGTAATTTTTAGTTATCGCTGCTATTTTATAGCTACGTCAGGTAGCTTCTACGATAATTTTAGTTTTTACTATAATATTAGTAAAGTAGATACTATAATATTAGTAAATAGTAGTCATACACTATTATAAATTACTATTATTTGTAAAGTATGGTAAAATGAGCCATAAAATAAAGAATATTATATATAACTGTGAAATTGAATTAGCTGATGTTCTGACTTCAAACATGTAGGTATTAAGTCACTTATCCACCAGCGTGAGGTGGTCCAAATAAGTTCTCAGGATTAATAGCATATGATTGTATAACCTATTTGGATTATGGAGGTGACGGACGGTGAGAATAGAAAAGAGGAGACGCAATAAAATGAAAGTACTCCTCTACTTTCATTTTTTGCGTCGCCAAAACCAATATATTACAATACACTATATGAGACAAAGGTGGCAGAAACCTTTGTGGTTCGACTTCGGCAGTACCAATGCCACACCTACTCTGCCAAATAATAACAGTGTTAAGCGCTGTTGTCTTCTGGTTTGAAGGGTGTGGTAAGGGAAACATACTTATCCGAGGCATGCCAACTTAGTCCTCATGGGTAGCGTATCTGTGATCGACTTCGGGCTGAACTCTCTTATTTTACCCTTTATAATACAATAAGTAATAGCAGTTAAACATCGTATTTATCTAACGTGTAAATAGTTCATATTCAATAATATAATATATAATAACACTAGAAATAAAGATAAATTGGCTATACCAAAATTTAGATTAAGCAAGGTGGCACATTCTTTTATGGGGAACTGTGTTCATTTTAACAATAAATTACCAAAAGAAATTATTAAATTGCCGGAAAAAAGGTTTAAATCGTTTGTCAAATTAAATTTATGTAGTAAAGCGTATTACAGTGTAAATGATTATTTAAATGATAAATACGCGTGGTGTAATGTGACTCTAGCTCCACAATAAATGATTATTTTAAATGAGCCAATGTAAAAAAATATATATTTTCTACTGTTTAAAAGATGCACCATATGCACACATATGAAGTTTCTTGCGCAGCTTCTTCTCCATAGCGAAACATTTTCCGAAGCGGTGGTAGCTTGTCGTCGTTCAAAAAGAGTTCTGTATGAACCAACTACTGGCGTTCTACTAATACTACTAATGAACCAACCAACTGGCGTTCCAACTTTGTGCTCCGGGTACATACGTCGTCAATCTACTTAGATTACAGATATCCATCAGTCACCATCAGGTGGACTACTCGTTTGCTACTTCGTTCATATAAAGAACTAGAACCGACGGCAGCTACAAAGATAAAAGACCTCATTCAGATGCTAATAGACAACAGTTGTCGTGTGTACTTATACAATTTGGTGCTTTGTTTTCCAGTCGTGACTCAATAGCGTCATGGGAAATCATACTGGAGTCCATATCATCTAATCATAACCATTGGTAACAAAGTTAGATGACTGATATTATGTAAGATCGTTTGTATGTTTGTCAATGATTGACGAGTAAAAAAATATGATTGAATTCTTTCTACTTTCTATTTTGGTTCTACCATTGATCGTCGTCAATCCGTTAGTGTCACCTTATGGGCCACAGTTCTTCCCTAAGCGTGAAAGGGGTTTAGGACATTAGACCTCACACACTTCGCCGTTGCCCTGTTACTGCCCTCCTGCCGGACACAGTTAGTCTAATAGTAAGAGAAGTTTAGGCCTGTAGATTTCACATACTCTTAAACTCTGGAAGCACCGCCGTAACACAATTTTTGCCTTACAACAGTGTTAAATGTTTCTGTGTTCTGGTTTGAGAGGTGTGGTAAAGAAGATACACTTAGTTCTCAAGGGTAGCAACGCATCTGTGGCCGACCCCAGGTAAGACTTTAAATCTGGGACTGTTTATAGATGTCTATGGGTGGTAGTAGCTACTTAGTGTCGAGGGAATTGTACGCTCCTTTACTCCTATAACATAAAAACATGTGCATTGTTTTATTTCTGAACTAAAAGGCTGTTTACTTTTTTACTTTACACCAAAAGTGGTATTTCTTAAGGCCATGGCGTAAAGTGCTAAGTGGATTTCTTTTTGCAGGTGACAGTGACGTAAAGTAAATAAATTAAGGCAGAGCTCATAAACAACAAACCGCAAGAACATATTTTTATATTAGGTATGCAAATAGCAAATGAACATGCAGTCCAACTGATGGTAAATGGCACTTGCTGCTCATGGACATGTGTAATTTTACACCAGGTTGAATTAGAGCCCTGCTTGAAGTCGACTACAAATGCATTGTTAACCCTGAGGACTAAGTTGTAACGTCTCTGATAAATATGTCTACCTTACCATACCCTTTAAATCAGAATACAATAGGGCTTAAAACTGCAATAATAAGGCAGAAACAGGAATCTAGAAACAGAAACAGGCATCAGGTATTTAGTACTTTTAGTTATTTAGAGTTAAGAATTCAAAATAAAAAAATACTACAAACAAATTACTACTATATTTAATTAGAATTTGACAGTATTTAAAAGAAATCTCAAGCATGAGATTACTCACGATGCGTTTCCTTCGATGTTATTATCGAGATTATTAACTTCTAATATGCACATGACTTAGAAAAATCTGAGGTCCTTTGTAGATGAACCTTGGACTCGATGCAGAGTTTCAACCTCCAGGCAACTGCTATACCAACATTCATTAATTCACGAATAAAGTTTAACAAATCTATTATGAATTTACTTGGAGCACAATTATTTCCAGTTATCAAGTATTATTGCAACAAACCATTTAATTCAAAGCCGTACACCGAGCACATCAGATACTCACTGAGTTCTGAGCTATTGTTTAAACCGGAACAAAGAATCGGTCGATACGGGGCTACCTGCGCTGCCCTACTTACGGACGGTGTTCTTTGAACTGATTAGTCTTTAAATTATCTTAACGGCTTATGTTATAAACGTGCTCCTCACTGATACGCTTGGAATGGTTTTTGAAATTTTATGTAAGGAGGTTGCCTTTTATATGTTTATATGGTTTTTAAGTCCACTGTTGGTTATATAGCGCCGCTAGAAAAATACTCAAAAATAATATGCGGAAACATTAATGTATTTGTATATGTGTTGATGTACTGTATTTATATATGCCACGTCAATTCTATAGATATAGAGTTTTGTAGAGACCATTTATAGATAGTAGAGTATTTTGTACGGAAGTAGGAAATTATTATATAGTCATAGTATTTTAAGTCAGGGTTTTGAGCTTTTCTAATCTGAATGGGATAGGATTCCCTGAAGTTAATCTATCTATCAGCCTTGTGAGGTCTACTGCTTTAAATAGGCCTTTACCAATTGGCCCCACGAGAACCAGTCCCGCTCTCTATGAATCTAGTTTTTTCCTACCGTCTTACTCAGGACATCAGTCCAGCTGGTCAAGAGGTGACCTGCGTTTCTTTGCCTAAACGTGGTCACCACTAGAGAACCTTTCTACTCCATGTATCATTGGCCCTCTAAGCAGCGTGCTAATTTCGAGATGTATGTCGATAAGTTGAAGTTAATCACAGTTTTTTATTCCTTCGATATTTTGGTACGGCTTGTCTAAGTGAGTTACATACCTACATGGATTTGTGTATCTTTTTACATATATAATGGAGTAGCAAACGAGCATGCAGTCCACCTGATGGTAAATGGCAATTGCCGCCCATATTTGTGATTCACCCCAGATAAGACTAGAATCCCAACTAAAGTCGACCACAGATGCGTTGCTACCCCTGAGGACAAAGTTGGAATGCCTTGTTAAGTTTATCTCCCTTGCACCCTCCAAACCAGAAGACAGCAGCGCTTAACACTGTTATTATTAGGCAGAAATAAGTGCCGCCGAAGTCAAACTACAAAGGGTTCTATCACCGTTAAACAACATGGTACCTACCTTATTTCAAGCAAAATGATAGATGAGCATTGATAATATGCAAACTTTAGAATCGAAGCAGGTGTGATGACTTGACAGGGATACCACTACACTAGAATACTAAAGTTTAAGCACTAGCAACATTCCTACTTAGTTGAAACAAGATATGTAGTAGCTGTACCTAGTACCTACTAGCAACTGGAGTAACTTAAATGGACCAAAGCCTAGAAGCAGTACTCACAGCGATAGTCAATAGTTCTGCAACCATTGTTTCATCTGGAACAAAGAATCGGTCGATACAAAACCTGCCCTACTTGCTGTGTTCTTTGAACTGATTACTGCCATCCTACTTAAGGTGCTGTTCTCACTGTTGGCTTTAGTGCGATGCATTCTAATGAGCTAACTAAGACAACGTAAAGGCGTTCTTCGTTTGTCTTTGGGGTCGTCGCATTTATATCTACCTTTATATAGGACATTAATGCTATTTAAAGTTTATTACAGACATATAATGTTAAAGAAGAAGTCTAGTGATTGTATCACAGCCTTTCGATCGAGGGATCCGAGGGTCAAACACTAGGTAGTGGACCATGGCTTAAGTTTTCTCACACTGAGAGGAGAACCGTGCGCAGCAGTGGGACAGGAATGGGTCTTTTAATTAATAATTAATATTATTATAATTAATATTTAACCTGCATATAACTTTAAAAAATCAGAGGTGCTTGCGTCAAAAATCAGAGGTGCTTGCCTGGAATTTGTTCGTCGGAGCTCCCGACTGAGAGCGCGAGTTTGTAACAATTAGGCTATTACAGCTATATAATCTTATCGACTGTTATTAATAACACCACCCTAATTCCTCATTACATTGTCTATCCAGCTCCCTACCTCTAATATAAGACAAGGTAACTTAACTGTATTGTTTACTTCCATTGCTAAGATAATCCTTACAAATTATGACGGTATCGTAAAACGAGTTTGTTGTGAGATTATTTGTAGTGTTTTGTTTTGGGGTATTAAGGTCGGATGTAAACAAGGTAACTTAAGTGTTTTTATGAAGTTCATTCATAAGAATAGCATTAGTTTATTTTGTATTCGATTCTAGTCTAAATCAGCCGCTTATTTTTCTCTTAACATAAAATATAATAGAATTAATTATTCCATTATCTTAATTAAGTGTGTTGATCATAAAATTACGTACGATTTAATCACTAATTTATCATTAAAGATTAATTTGTAGAAATGTAAATAAAAATAATCCAACCATAATTACGATAGCAGCGCGCACAATTACCCACAACATTTGTTAATTTATGCCATACAATTTGTCACAGGCAGGTATTATCATGTTATAAGGCACAGAAATTATGATAAAATGTCCTCCCGGAAGGCAATATTGCTTAAACGGCCACGTACAAAATTATAGGAAGCCGTGACAATTTTTTCTACATCCCAGTAGAGTCAGGAAGCCGGCGTGATTTATTTAATGAATAAAAATGCCTTCTTACGGCAACTTTGCTCCCAGCCATTTGCTAGGATATTGCAATTAGCTCTGATAACATTTTTAATTACTACTTACTACGCCACATCGACGCACTAATTAAGAACCTCAATATCTCATCATTTGGAAAACGAGCGTAAAAATCATATTATGCGGCATTAAAACATCCGACGAATCACAGCGTGCAAATTGTTTCAGCCGTTCCATCGTTCAGAGATGCGAGCAAACAAACTAAGATGACGTAAAAGTACCTAGTGCTCAATACGGCGCGTAATCAAGAACACGATAACGCCTAACACCCTCCATCCGAACAACAAATTAAGCGTGGCAGCGTAGCAATCTGTGAATTACAAGTGTAAATAATCCAAAGGCCGCCCAACCACCACCGTGGGCCGGGCTTTGAGTAAAAAAAAAGAAACTCGTTAAAATAGCAGCTTAAAAAAGAAAAGCGCTGAAACGGGAAGGCTCGGGTGGTATCGGTTTTTCTCGACGCGGGCGGTTCGCTGGGCGGGGCAAGCCATCAGTAGCGCGCCGCCGGCCGGCTCGAGCGGACGTGTTGTGGATTCTTTGTTTTTCGTCTTCGCACCGGGCACATGTTTTGTGAAATTTCGGTATGTTGATGTCGTCGTGAAGAGTAACAAAATGGACTTCCAGAGTGCGATGGAGACGTTTGCAGAAGCATGGGCCGCCGCCAACACGGTCAAGTCGGAGGCTCCTAGCGATCTTTCACAGGTGGGTATTTTTGACACTTTTTTGCGTTGACCCGATATTTTTTATTTTTTGTTTTTCATAGTTTTACACTTTTTATTTTACTAATTGTTTTTTTTTAAGTTTTAATAAGTCAAAACAATAGTAAAATCACCTGTTAATCTTCAGTTCGTGATATTAAGTTGTCTGAAAATTAATGTCAAGTGTGTTACACGTAATATCATTGAAACAAATGAAGTGCAAACAATTGAAAAAAAGTTAGAACAATATTGAATACAGATCAAGAATTTTGAAAGACATAGGCTTGCCAAATTAATACTCAGACAATAAACAGTCAAGTTCATCTTGATAAGTTTAATTTGCATAAATATAATGAGACACTTACATACTTAAACATAATATTAAATAAAACAATAGTTATCGATGTATCGACAAGGCCATTCAAAATGTCAGTCCCAGTATTGTTAGCAGATTAGCGTGGAACACGGCTAGGTTAATACAGCCTTTATTAGATAAAACTGTTTAATACCTTCCTAATTAAAATTATTACAAACTCTTAGATTTAAACTTAGATAAACGATTAATAATTATTTAATATTATAATATATTTGTATTTTAATCGAGTTCTTAGGAGGACTTAATTAGTGTGGTCAGATCTAATTCATATTATCCTAACGTAACGTTAGCAGCATTTGGTTATTTGAATGAATAATTTTAGTTTTATAATTATTTTGCTGTCTTTTTAAAACTTTTTAAAGTATCTGTTTTCTTATTAGTGTATTCCGTGTTATTTTAAATAAAAAGTTATTAAATTATAATATATTAAGTTATAGCAATGTTTAAAAGAAAATATTATTTGAATATCACATACCTTTTGTGATTTGACTGTTATTTAACATGTTAAGGTCTTAGATAGGTAAGTATTTATTTTATTATAAGTGACATGATGAAAATATATAATTTAATTTCAAAACGTGACAATGAACTATAATTTATTTCTTGAATTAAGATGCTGAATAACAAGAATGTTATTATTAATATTTGTTATTACATATTAACTGCGTGTTTAAAATATTTAATTTAAAAAATATTCAATAATACTGGATGCACGTCTTCCGTATACATATGGATATATGGACCACATGTGGTAGGTATAATTTTGATACCATCAAATTACGGTTTTCTTAAATTCGGTTAAGGCACCAGTTAACTAAGATGTGTAGCAAGTTTTTTGGGAGAAATGAAAGTTGTTCACATAACGTAGAACTTTTTGTGGTGCGTTGCCGTTTTTGAGGAAAATTCCGCTTAAGAACGTTGAACTGGCTTTACTTATTTACAAAATTGTAATGTAAAAGTTCATTTTCATATACCATACTACTGGTTTTTATTCAGCCTCATTAAGGATTAGAACAAGCACATACGGTTATAATCCTTTATGTCAAAATTTAATATTGAATGTTTAATTGCTATAGTTTCACTTTTATTAACAAACATTCATATTATCAATAGCAATAATAAACATTGCAAGGAACCTTTTAAAACAAACAAAAAACCGGTAATTATGTAATTAATTGCTAATGACCAACTTTTTCTTTTATTATTAAAACATCAGTTCACTACACGGCTTAGCATTCAAAATTGACATCCATCGTTCAACCCCACTGAATACGGGTGTCAAATGTCTCGCTCACTCCTGTAGACATAATATATCTGTCCCCTTCTAACGGATCCTGTTGACATGCTTTGACAGTCCTGTCCATAAGTGCTTTTTATTTAGTTGTACGTTTTAATTCATTGGGTAATTAATTGAAAAAAAATTACATTAACTGGAAAACGATTATTTACTTTTGTTAATCTTGTACAACGGTTAAAAATAAATTATCAGAATTGCAATTAAAGATGCTCATGTTTGTATTAAGTAAAATGTGCGTGAATTTACTTAGCCTAGTCTATATAGCCTAGTGGTTGAAACTTGGCTTCTCATTCCGGGGAGGGCCGAGGTTCAAGCCCGAGCAAGTACATCTAATTTTTAAAAGCTATGTGCGTATTAGAAATTAATTATCTCTGGCTCAAACGATGAAGGAAATGCTCATAAGTAACCTACACGTTTTCCGGTGAAGTCAACCATTCTAGCTCAAAACCTCAAATACCTATAGCTACCTTAGTTGTCAAATTCGACCCAGTTTAATGAAACTTTAACTCTTTTGATAAAGCCCAAGGAGTTCTGCTAAATGCAAAATCCACGATGTTGTTTGAAGCTGTACAGCATCTTTAAATGGAACACCAACGAGATTGCATAGGAATGACAGTGAGAGAGAGGAGTGAGTGAGCTGAGTGAGCGCTAATGCTAAATTAATTTAAAGTAGCGAGTATGATTGTTATACAAGACCGGATTATGTAAACGGTTTTCATTAAATGAAAACTATGTGGAGAGACTATCAAATTTAGAAGTTATGTACGTAATTTTTTTTATATACATTATTTCTACCAATTCGAAATACAATCTGCTTGATGTCTCTTTAACATTAATGAAATGAAATTAAAGAACTGAATAATAATTATTTTACGTTTACTTGAATTATTATTTTAAGTTATCTCTTTAATTAATATACGGTTCATCAAGTTTAATAAATACTAAAAGACAGTAATTGTGCAATTTCGTATGACAATTATTTTTCGATTGTTAGAGGAATAATTCTGCCAAATGTCAAATTATGTTGTATTTTCTCAGGAGCATGAGTTTACATGAGATACAGTAATCATTTATCATACAATCAAAGAAAATACAAATAAAAATCCAAAAAACAATCATGACATCTCAATCTTCTGATTAGTGTGTGGCTAATATGCTCGTTTAATTGCATCAAGTCGTGTAGCTTACACGCATTTGAACACATCCACTGGCTCCAATTAACGCGCTTGATCGACGACAAGCAATTAATTCCGATTTGTAAACTGTAATGAATATTACTCTTTGTTTTGTAACTAATCTTTTACACGTATTGTAATATTTACACGGAAATAAAATTAAATGTTTTGCATCGGCTGTCAGTCATAGAAATATAGTAACTTATTATAATTAGCTGTTATATAAATATACGGACTTTATTATATTAGCAAAATTCGATAAGATTAAAAAATATTTAAGTAAAGACACACCACAAATAATAAAAATACGCATTGACCAATTAACAGAACTATAGAAATACAGAATATCATTCTTCTTGGTTAAAAATAAAAAATATAGAATGTCATGATCGTCACTGAAATATTTTAATTGCCTTCCTTAATTTTTTCTAGAAGCCAAATTGGTTAAGAGCGGCTCGCGCAACACCGGATAAGATAATATATCTGATTCAAAGTTCAAATACGGTTAAGATTATCGCTTATGTAAATAAATACTGTGTTCAAAATTTTCCGAACTATTATAAGTTGGCTAATCTGTACATAAACATAATGGATTCATTGTAATAATAATGCGTACAAGCTTTTAAACTACATGTCGTGTGTTTTGACTATATTTAATGTGTTTAAAAGAAATACATTTTTAAAGCTATGACAATATTTAATGCGTTTCAAAAAAAAAAATAAAGCTAATAAATGAAAAAGATTTATGAATAATTTATTTATTTATTTATTCATTTATTTCAGACAATATAAACAAAGATACATCAGTATAATTGAATACAGAGGTCCATATTATACGAATATTGGTTCGTGCTTATCTAATATTGTCATTTTATTTATCAAAAACGGTGTCTTTTTATTCAATATATAAATGTAATCAATCATAGCCAAATTAAAATATATAAGCGGTTAGTAAACATCAAATGCTCTGAAAATCTAAGGAATAAGAAATAATCGATGCAAATTTATCCGATTTACAGTGCCTTGATATTTTTCTAATTACTTACTTAATTGTGATATTTCCGTAACTACTAACAAAGATGTGTCTACTACAGATTTTATATCGAGTATATCTATATGCATAAAAATCTAAAACATTACCAATTCCTAATTTTCAAATTATTTGATATGTATGTAATTTTTCCTGTATTTTCATGGAAATACAGTAAAATCAACATTTCTTCATAGAATTAAATGTCTGACTAGAAAATCGTTGGCTGGTTCTACACTCTTCTATGCACTACGTAATTGTCTTTTAAAAATTACAATAAAATACTATTACATCGATAAATTGCTAACCATTACACAATACAAAGTATGTACATGTTTTGATACTTAGAACTTTGTAGGTGACTAACGAGTAATTAATTTTAAAACATTATTTGTATATTTATTACTCAAAATTTATAATACATTTATGTCGGAGGACTATTATAAAATCTGACATATTATGATACACGACATATGTGGCTACGTCACTGATATGTTGTAGTAATTTATTTGAATGACTACATTTGCATTTTACATGAAAAACTTGGGCATATCATAAAGCCAAGGATACACTAGGGGACAAATGTCCTACGACACGTGTCGCCAGCGACGTTGGGTGAAGTAGCGCGACG
>DWRA01001426.1:0-17141 GCA_018250295.1 Spathilepia clonius
GGATTCTAGTCTTATCTGGAGTGGATCACAAATGTCCATGGGCGGCAATTGCCACTTACCATCAGGTGGACTGCATGTTCAATTGCTACTCCATCATATTAAAAAAAATCACAAGTATGTTAGAGGGCATTTTCAGCATTGTTACTTATAGGTGGCAGATTCCTCTGTGGTTTTTATTCCTTACGCGGAACCAGAACAGGACACTTGTTTTAGCCTAATAATTGCAGCTTTAAGCAATAGTAGATGAATTTGAGGTACTCAGACTTAGGCCTCACAGGTAACAAAACATCCATGGCCAACCATACGTAAGACATCAAACCAGACCGGAGTTGATTACAGGAATTATAAATAGCAATAGCTGGTTAGACAGGTGGACTGCATGATTATCTGCTACTCCTATATAAATAACCATAGACAGCAACAATACTAGTGTACACATTTGGAGGGTGTGGCTCATAGAGCCATCTTTGATTTCGATGATAGTAAATCATATATGATTTATTTAGTGCATAAATCCTGTAACTTTAGCCTAAATTGGTATTGTAAGACTGTCACTGGTGAGAGCCCTGTCTGTTTATCAAAGGAATATTTTAAAGTAGCTTACAAAAAGCTTTCATATAAGAGAATAGTCACATGTTATTACTTACCAAATAGATCTTTTCTACTCTATCACACACAACTGTATGTTTATACAAATATTGTGAAACTAAATTATATCTGTGAGCTTCTAGAGGCCTAATTTAACATTTTGGGTGCACAGAAGGGTATGTAGCAAAATGTAATGGACTCCATATTTTATCAGAAGAGATACCAATTGAAGATTGTATAGATGTCCTTGTTTCGCGAAAGCCGACCAAGAGCACTGATTGGCGAATGCAGTGCGCAGGTACGACAATTTAAGACATGCGTGCATTGACAATAAAATTGCAGTATCGATTTTTCCTATGTAGGTCGCCATTTTAATTACTAATGTAATACCAAGAGATTTAGACGTAATAACTTTAAAAAATAGCAATTTGTATAGAAAAGGCAATAAAACATCCACTAACCAGTACTTCTACTTGTTCGATGCTCCCATCCGTCGGGCAATTTACTTTCTTCTTCGTCAGACATTACCGCGAGACGCCAAAAACTGTCTGTAGTTGGCACAGGCACCGAAAAGAATAGAAGTTAAAGAAATTAACGCGCACAATATCTTTTAAGATACAACAACAATTACCGTATATTATTAATTTACACTTTGATAACAATCAATACAGAAGCATACGATCGCGCTCACACTTTCCGAGACTGACAAGTGTTGCCAACGTCTCGACACCCTAAACTACTTTACCATTTAAAAATTATATATTATTATTTTTATATTTACTTTGACTTTGATTTAATTCTTCGATTTTCGATTAAGCCAAAAAAATGTCAGTCTAATTTAAGTCCAATCTAATTGATACTAATTTTTTTACCAACAGTTTTATTGAAGACGATTTAAAAGATCAGTTTAGTTTTCGAATAAATCTATTAATTTTATATTTATAGACGGAGGCTCTAACATTGTGAGTAAATGACATGTTTAAAATGATTGTAAATAAATTTAACATTTCAATATATCTACATTTACATCCGATAATATTATGGCAAAGCCTATAACTATGGTATTACTAGTTTGTGTGACAGTCTGAGCCGGGGTACTATTGAATTTTATTGGACACCGCAGACAGATTAAAAAAAACTCTTTATTCGGTTTTATTTTTAATGTAAGTAATTAGTAAATTATTGCGAAAACCCTATTAATAAATGAACATATAAAAAAAATCGCGGAGGACGTTCAGATTGGCGGGAGTGTTATTAACATCTTTTTTTTGTATTAATTTATTTCTAAATAATTTTATTTAAAGAATAGTAAGCAGTGCATTGTAAAAATATTTTTATTTGTTCGGTGTATTTCATTAAAATTTGGGTAAGTCTTTTTTAATTTTCTTACGGGCGGGATACATTCTGTCTTGAAGGATCTGAAATCCCTGAACTATTATATTTGTAAGAACTGTACTTAAAAAAGGTCTTATAAATCCATGACTACTATAATAATTATAATCACACCTACATGCACTTGGGAAATTGAAGAATCTGGTAAAAATGAAAAAAAAAAAACCATAAAGTCCATTAATAATGTTAATATTATCCTTACTGGTAATAACTTTGCTCATTTAGAATCATGTAAGTGCACTAATTCGTATAACATTTCCAATTTGATTTTCTTTATATATGTTGTACGTAGCAAACGAGTACACAGTTCACAGAAGGTAAGTAGCAACTGCTACATCATCGACATCTGTAATCAAACCCAGATTAGATTACAATCCTACCTGGGACTGGTCACAAATATGTTGCTACCCCTGAGGACTAAATCAGAACCCCTCGGAAAAGTATATCATGAAGTATCTAAATCTGTGATTAGTGATACTATTAGTACAAAACTATCCAGGCATATTTGTTACTACTCTGAAGCGAACAATGCCTTCTTTCATGTACATGTTCGAAACGTAACAGAATTTATCTGATGAAACTCCGTCGCATTACTTTTGCTAATATCCTTAGTGGAAGCAGTGACAGCCTAGCAGTTGGCGTCATAATCGTAGGGCCCTAGGTTCGATCCCAGGCATGCACCTCTGATTTATCAAAGTTATGAGCGCATTAGAAATTAATTATAACTTGTTGTAACAGTGAAGGAAAACATTTATAGGAAACCTACAAGTGTGGGAGTTTTTAAAAAAAGTACCCTGTAAAGTCTACCAATTTGCAATAGGCTAACATAGTGGACTGTGGCCTAAACCCTTCTCGCAATGTGAGGAGATCCATGCCCAGCAGTGGGGCAGTAATGGGTTGACAACAACTTCCTATAAAAAAAATTATATTAGAAAATACTACAACACCAGTCATAACAGAAGAATAATTAGCATCTTTATAATGAGTAAAAGTATCTCTTTGAACTGGTTGTGTTGAAGTTATATAATTGGTATTAATCTTTAGAGCTCCATTGGCTCTGTTACAGAGCCAACCATTATTTGCTTTACAAACTCCATAGGCTTCACTACAGAGCCAAATGTTTTTAGCATGAGTATGTTTAAGATGTTATGGTATCCTCGGCATAGGCAATTGTTATATGTGGTTAAAGTGCACTTAGTTTCTGCACTGTTACGATTAAACTGATTTTAGAGCCTTTTCTATGATTAGCAACATGGAGAAAAACAATTATTATAATTTTGAGCTCATGATATTCAGAAAAACAATGTTGATTACAATTCTAATAGTTCATATAGTGGTTTCAAAATTATACTACTAAAGAGATGACAAATGAGAATTATTGAAAGTGTAACTGAAGATTTGCTGGAAGACTACAATGAATAATGTGATGTCATTAAAGAATCAGATATTTTAGATAGAATACATTTTAGTATATCTCCAAAGGTCATTGCACCACAAGTTCCTTTTTATACATATATGATGGAGTAGCAAATGAGCATGCAGCTCATTTGATGGTAAGTAGCAACTGCTAACCTATGACATATATAATACAACCAGATAAGACTAGAATCCTACCTGATGTTGACCACAGATGCTTTGCTACTCCTGTGGACTCAGTTAGAATGCCTCAGATAAGCATGTCTCACTTATCATACTCTTCAAACCAAAAGACAACAGTGCTTAACATTGCTGTGTGCTGCCGGAGTTGAACCATAACGGGTTCTACCACTTACAAATATTGTACACCCAATAAAATATTTTCAATTATTTTCATAGGCGATTTGATACATGAGATGAATGAAAATGCATGCATGTAAGAAAGTGCAGACGTATAATAGAAATAAAATTATAAAATTCCCAAGCATGTGTAATTCTGCTGAATTAAAATAAAACTCATCATTTTCACATGTCCAGTTGCGAAAATGTACTGGAGTTCCTGGGAGGCAGTAGTACAAAAATGTGCAGACTTAATGAGTTGGCTAAGGGTTAATAGGGTGTATGGAAACCATCTCAATCTGAGGTACTGTCGTTCGATGGCCAGATATTATTAAGAGCATCCTTATGTGTTATGGGGTGCCATATTGTTGTAAATAGATGCTGTCCAGATATTGAAAGACAAAATAGAAATAAATTGATAATGGTTTAAAGGTGCATGTCAAAGTTGAAGCTTTTAAATAACATCTTCCTATATCCAAGTTGTAAGTCGAAATTTTACGTACTGAACCAAATACCTACATTAAACTCTAAATCTGTTCTTTAAATAATACTAAATCTCAATCTTAATCATCTTAGTTAAAAATCTTAATCTACAAAGATAATTTAAACATCTTTTACTAAAACAAGAGAGAGGGCACAATACATTAGCTCCTAACTGTATTACTAAAGATTATAACCCATATCTTTGTATAAAAAATGTCAAAGTATTTTTTTCTATTAAAGACACTACATGGATTTAATTTAATTAAGGTTAAATATGCTAAAGCAGAATTATAAAAAACAAATTTAATAATGTGAACATGCAACATGTTCAACAGAATAGCCTTGGGTATCTCTTTCACCCCTTTTGCATTGCCATCACTTAGTGGGAATATATGTGCTTAGAACTTATGTAAATAATGAAAATACAATTTGTATGTACACTCCTAATCCTACCTCAGCTATCTTGTCTGAATTTAATGTCCAATTATGAATACTACTGAAAAAAAATTTAATATCATGTGATTTCATCTGTGTATATGTTACATGGGGAAGTTTAAAGCCAAATGTTATTGCTATCTTTCATAGAAATTAGAATAGTTAGATATAAATAGTTTGTGTGTATTCAATACTGGAACGCTTACTCGGCGTAAGTAAGCATGAAGAAAGTTGGTGTTCCAGACATATCTATATATGCACTGTCTCTTGATCTTACTTCTATTCATTCATGGCAATCATTACCTTATTCTTATGTTATCTAGTGATGCTATGCCAGTGCTGATCTCTTTTCGCCATCCTCAACCACATGGTTTTAAACTATTCTTCCGTTCAAAAACTTAGGCTTAATAGTCCCGGCTGGATTATATTTAAGGCTATTGTCTTCAAATCGCTGTCTAGTTTACTTTAAATTTGTTCAGGACAGCAACCAGCTTGCGCGAAGACTTTGAAAGAAGTAATTATATAAACTGATAAATAATTTCTTCTTCGAAAAGCAGGCCAGACAAAATTCCTTCATTACTCTCAAACAGTAGGATAAGAAAAACAAGCTGAAATAAAACAGATTATTGCAATTTGTTGACAACATTGACAACTGAGAATTTCGACCTTTACTGTCACCTATCAAGAGAAACTTAAAAGAAAAAAACTAGTAGGATGGCAAACATTTTTTTCTTTATATGCCCTAAGTCTCGCGGTTACACGCTTAAAATGTAACATGACATAAATAGAACCGATATGTTTTAACAAATTCCGTCAAAAGTTAAAAAAAAAATCATAGGTATTAAAAAGTAAATTTTAATACTTTACTTAATACATTTCCGAAAATACAAATTGCCATTTTCCGGTCAGACCTCGATCCTGACATTTTGAACGATACCCAGAAAAACATACAGGCTGACAAAAAATGCAATAATAGTTTATTAATTTTTGGTATAAACAGTTATTTTAACATTATAAACATTTCAATTTTATTTATTTCTATACATTTGTGTAATTTGATCTTTACTTAGATCAAACATTAAACAGTTCTGATAGAGTTATCCAATATGATGATGACTTATTACTATTTTCTATAAGCCTATCAACACATGTAGCTTGCGAAAATGTAACATGATCTCTTGAAGTACTTAGGTACTTGAAGAATGGTGAGAAATTAAACATTTAGAAATATCAGTCTCCAAAATATATAATATATGGTAGGTATGTTTAATAGTCTATGACAATAGTTCTATTTTCCAGAATGAGAAATCCTCCATATAAATATAACTGGTTATATATGAAAAAGTGTAGATAGGTTACACGCATGCAAACTATGACATGCACCCTCATAATTAGATCAAATATCATAATATTTATCTCGCTCAAGCGTCGTCGCTGTTGAATTTATATTCAGTGACTGTAGTGCGCATAATTTTGATGATTTTTAGGGTTCCGTAGCCAAATAGGAAACATCGGAAACCTTATAGATTCGTCATGTCTGTCTGTCCGTATGTCGCAGCCCCTTTATTCTGAAACTATTAAGACTACATAGTTGAAACTTGGTAGGTAAGTGTATTCTGTAAACCGCTTTCCGAATAGTGTACAAGAATAAAAAATATATTAAATTTAGGGCGGGCTACCATACATTAAACTGAAACAAAACAAAATTCATCTTATCTACACGTATGGAGTATCTATAGAAAATTTTGAGTATCTTCAAAAACCGAATAACTTAACTTTGTTAATTATATAAACACTATGAAATAAACAAATTTATTGGTAGTTGGAAAACTGTTCAACTTTATTTATTATTTTTATAATTTTGTGAAGAATGGTAAAATGTTTGTAAACGTATGTTTTACGTTTCAATAAATATATTTTGTTATGTCTGCTGCTATTTAATGATAATGCTACGGAACCCTTATTATATGGGCAACTACGACGATATTATAAAGAAACTAAATACGCTTTTTGCCAAACTGGGAAATATAGTTTACTCATGTTACAAACTCACTAGGCGACAACAGAATGCAGGTGAGACTATTGACAAATAGGTTCAAGAACTTAAATTATTAACGAAAGACTGCTACTGGGCAGAATAACGACGAATATTTTAGAGATTCATTTCTAACTGGCCTGACATCAGCTACTATTCGCCAGAGGCTTCTGAAAAATATATTGTTAAGCTTGGGAATGCTCACAGGCAAACTAGCTCACTAAAAATGACGCAAATCAATAAGGAAGAATATCAAAAACCATCAACTAGCGTATTCGTAAACGCCATTTCCACGTCTAGACATGCTTTACAAAGTAGCAACGGCTACTTCTGTGGATCCACGACACATCCGCGACGTGCATGTCCAGCATTCAATGCAACTAGCCTAACTTGCGGGGAAAAAGGCCACCTTGCCAAAATGTGTAGGAGTAGACCACTGCAACACAATGCCTTTGCAGTTTGTGTTTATGAAAGCCTAGGAAGTGATCGGAGTACTCGAGCTGAGTGTTAATCATATGTTGTACTGTAAGCTAGTTGTAATCTCAGTAAAGCAACTATCTCTATCATAAGTAATAAATCTAAATTTCTAAAGAATGAATTGATACAGGAAGTTCAGCTAGCTTTATAAACAGTCGAACCCTTGCTATGTACAACGATAAATTGTACCCCACACGTAAGCTTCAATACCCATATGGTTAAACACTCCAGGACGTGTTCTGTTGAGGTACCACCGCAAAACGAGTAAATTTGCCCCTATCGTAGAAGAGGTTGAACTACTTGAGGCATACCCATAGTGATCATATATCACTCGTATTCGTATACTCTTTGATTGGAATTTTGTTATTTTTTGTTACAAATAAAATAAATTCATAAAATATTTAAAACAACTATTTTCTTCGAACACTGGACAAAGTCTTGGTTACGAAAACATATAGACGTAATTATTACGTCCCTTTGTAACCGACTTCCTTCTCCGAAGGAAGAGGTTATCTATTCATGGCGTATTTATGTGATGCCGAGACTGATCGATATGATTCAACCGTCATTGTATGCGGCTAGTTTCACAGCGGGTCTCATTTCGTAGAAATTTTAAAATTTTCGCCCGTTTTTTCTGGAAAATTGGAAAAACACGAATTCTTATAATCACGAATAACTCGGGTGTTGTGGACCGATTTCCATTTTATTTTTTTCATTTCATAGGAAATTTCCGTAGGTATGCTTCCGTAGGTCTGATGATTAAATCTTCAAGTTATGGGGTGGAACGTCAGACCACCACCCTCAATTTTTACATTTTTCTGGATAAGTTTGTTTCTGCTCTATTGATTCTCATGAAACTTGACGTGAGTATTAAGTTACAGCATTTACGTAATATGGTTAAAAATTTACCCTTCGACTCTTGAAACCTGGGGATGTAAAGAACCTCCTGCCTAATCTATAAAATTTAGCTATTTGGCGCTTAGGTATGTATTAGGTCTTTACCTATGAAATCGCCGTTCTGCCGTACTGGTCATTTCAAATAGAAATATTTTTTTTTGGCCAATAATTCTAATTTCAATTGAATTTTATTAAAAAAAATGGAATTCTTTTTTTCTAAAATCGTCATTTGTTTGATAGTTAGTGTTTTGTTTCCATCGCATTCGAACTTTTTTTATCATCGTGGATACGTTAAGAATTCGAGTATGAGAATCGTCGTGCCAACAAAGCGGTACAAGCAGCACGCAACATGGAGCGAACACTACAAACGAACACACCACCCGTTATTGGTTTTCCCGCTTCCGTTCTGGAAATTTTGACCTGAAAAATGAATTCCGTGGTCGTCCGAAAACTTTGGTCGATAATGACGAATTAAAGGCGATTGTGGAAGCTGATGATACTCAATCTATGGCTGAATTAGCGACAGCGTTCGACGTTAGCATCAAAACAATATTGATCCATTTGCGTCAAATTGGAAAGGTAAAAAAGCTTGACTAATGGGTACCCCACGAATGCAATGAACGCCAGCGCGAAATACGCGTCGAGACGTGCCTTGCACTGCTCACCAGACATACAAATGAAGGAATTCTGAACCGCATTGTTACTTGTGAAGAGAAATGGATCCTATTCGACAATCGTAAGCGCCTCAGCAAGTCGGTTAGACCCTGGTTCAGCATCCAAACAATGGCCTTAACAATAACTTACCCCTAGAAAAGTGATGGTCACTGTTTGGTGGTCTAACGCGAGTGTACTTCATCACAGCTTCCTACCAAACGGGATGAGCATTACTGCAGATGTGTACTGTGAAGAACTGAACACAAGGGGTGATTACTTTGATTAATAGAAATAAAAAAATGTAGAAAAAAATGCGTTTTATTTATTTCATGAGAAACGGCAATTTCATAGGTAAAGGCCTATTATAATAAGGTTATTGAGCAGAGATATATAAAGAAGAAAAAATTGGCCTTCAACTCTTGAACCCTGATGATGCAGAGGTGCCTCAACGCTGGACCATGTCGGTTAGCCATTTGGGGCTTCCGAATATGTAATAAAGTTCCTTAGCAGAGATATACGATGAAAAATTTGACCTTCTACTCTTGGACCCTGATGATGCAGAGATGCCTCAACGCTGAACCATGTAGGTTAGTCATTTGGTGCTTACGAATATCTATTGAGGTTGTTAAGCAGAAATACATAATAAAAAATTTAACCTTCAACTTTCGAACCTGATGAAGCATAGGTGCCACTATCCTAAATCATTTAACTTAGTCAATTGGTGCTTATGAATATGTAATAAGGTTGCTAAACAGAGATATATAATGAAAACTTTGACGTTCAACTCATGAACCTGATGATACAGAGGTAAAACCATTTAACTTAACCATTTAGTGCTTACGGAAATGTAATAAGTTTGTTGAGTGGAAATGTATTATGAAAAATTGGACTTTCAACTCTTGAACCCTTATGATGCAGACGTGTCTCCAGCCTGAACCATACCAGTTAGTTACTTGGTGCTTTTATGTATACATTGCCGTGCCGCTCCCACGGCACAGGGTACCTTTTGAAGGTTTCCCCCCCGAGAACGAAAAAAAAGGTTAGGTTAGGTTTATGTTATTATGTGTACTTAGGCTGAAGGTTATAGGTATGTTTTATTGACTTACGTAAAACCAATTACATTCTTTTATGTAATGGTTATTAGTGTTTTATCACTAAAAGAGTGAAAAAAATATTTTTACTAAAACAATAAAACAGACTTCTATGTCACAAAAATCTTTAATTATTGTTAAGTACTTAGTTTTGAAGTTGGAGCTCAAATTGGACACAATTTACGTGGTAATCCACCTCGATATAGTGTAAGTATATTTATACATTATTAATCGGTATAAAATAAGTAATATTAGGACAAAACCAAGTGTGGGTGTGTGTGTATGTGAATGCACATGTGTGTATGCGTGTGTGTGACTGACTATGTGACTTATTATAATTTACTCTTTGGTGTCTATGGGTAAAAATTCTTCGAATTTAGACTTATACGATTAGTTAAGACGATTCCAATACATTAGGCTTAGTCATGAGGTTCCGACAATGCCAGTCAGGAGATGGATAGTTGAACTTTTCAGTAGGGACTAATAAATAGACTTATGTGATTCGTTTGGACGAGTCCATCGGATTAGTCTGGAGGTGAATGATCAAACTAGTTGTTTTAGTAAACCTCTCGAGTTTTGGCTCATGAGATTCATATTGACTATTATAATAGACTACGTTTAGTAACGACTGTGTGGTAAGGAAGCTTTAGGTGGATAGCGGAACTCTTCGATACCTACCCCTCCCGTCTCCTTCGAGAGTCCATCAAGTTTAAGCTCGTGTAATTCCTTTTGACTAGTACAATAGAATGGACATGGTGACGAATGGATAGTGGAACTCTTCAGCCGCTTCTAGTGAGACTCTCGGCCTTTAAGCTTCGGTCTATATGATTGGATTTGATAAGTCCAGTACATTTACTTAATTATTTACTTTAAAAAGTAAAAGTAAAACGAATCAAATTAATTATTTTATAATTTTAAAAGTAGTTTTTTTTTAGTTTCTTTGCTTAAGTTTAAAACATTTCATATTTCTCCTAAGTATTATGTCTATGGACAGAAACGCATTCCAATCACACTCTTCTCTATATTGTCTCTGTCTTACTCTTACCAGTCGTTCGCGTTCACGGCGTTTTGTGACCAGGCATTTTCGTTCACGATCATGTCGTTCGTTGAGTTCGTTCATGCGGTCCTTTTATCCTTTACGATAGAGAGCGTTGTGATGGGATTTTAGAGTTCGAATTGATAAATTATTTTTCTTGACTTCTTTTATCTTATTTAAATTTTGGTTAATTGTGAGTACTGTTTGGTGTATGCATTTGTAAAAGAATGTGTGTATAAGTGCTGTGTTTGTAATGGATGCAATCGATCTTTAGGTATGCGGTCCTCCATCTTCCGGGAGTGCCCCATGTTTTCGTTACAATCATGATAGAGTTTACAATAAAGACTTTAGACTCCAACAATCACAGCATAAGCGTCGAAGATGATGTAAGTACTCTAATTTCTTTTTGCGCATTTAAAATTTCGTCTGGTATTATCTCAATATGTCCGCGGTCCCGTACAGCGCAGTCGTACCGTCGTAATGTCGCGATGGCTATTTATAACTATAAAATCAATACTTTAGCGATTGCTTAACGAGGTCCTTTATAATTTACTACACCTTCGTTTTTGAACAAGTGTCGCCAATGTAAAACGTGATTATTTTATGATTCATCGTATTTTCATTTTACCACGGTGCGTATCTGTAGTGATATATTGATGAAATATATAGAGGAAGATAAAAGTATAGCCCGTAATTATAATACGAATCATCGAAACGACAATCTTGTATAATATAAACCTAAACTGAAATATAAAAAGTGTACCAGGTTTTATAATTCTAGAGATTTGTTGTAAATGATATATTTGAAACTTAATCGCGTTTTAATGTATTACTTAAAGTCGTCGCACGTCTTAAACGTCTTCAGTCATGGTATACATTCAAATAGTACCAATAACATGTATACATTGGTACCTGAGTAGGTACTCAATAGTATACGTACATCAATTGTATATGAGTTGTCAGGTAGCAACCATAAATCAATACATGCACGGGGTTGAGGGTTGAGAGGGGAGGGGTGCGGCCAGACAGGAGGGTGGAAAGGGAGGTGCAATCCTTTGTCTGCGAGCTACGTATCTGTAATGGCTGATTTTGTCAGTGATGCAAATTTATTCATATCACCGTTCATTTGAATACTTTTTTGTGATTTTCAATTGTGATTTGGATCAACAAGTGATGTGAGTTATTTTTACAATCTGTGTGAGCTATTTTTAATTTACATTTAGTGATACATATCGGAGTGAAGTGAGCCACTTTATAATAATTCCATATTTCAATTAGGATATTTTTTTAGTTTGATTTGATTGATTTATTGTTTTTACGGTACTTTTGTACACTGTAACTTGTCTTAAAAAATATGTGTTCACATGACACAGGTAGGAGACTTGTAATTTTTTTTAGTTATTAATTAACAATACTTAAAGGACTATGTTCTTGATATGAAGTCAATAGTGTAATTGCAAATATATATAAAAAAATCGACATTGCTCGAGATTTTTTAAAAAAAGCTCAACTGTTTGTCATATTGTATGAGATACAGGATCAAATTCTGTAGAGTGATCTAAATATGACATATGTGATGATATGTGATGATCTTTTCCGAACCTTCATGCTGTGTAGAAAATTCTTGACTAGGTAGCGAGCCCGATATCTAGTATGAGCGTTGAAGCTTGTACTAAAAGTTCTTCAACTCTTTGTGGTATGCATCCAGAGGTACTACTAATAACAGCAGTGTTAAGTGCTGCTGTCTTTTGGTTTGACAGGTTGTTAAACGAAGTCTCGTGATAAGGGAGGCATATTTATGCACCATCTCTGCAACAGAACTTCTGTGGCCGTCCTCGCTATTACTTTATTTGTATTGTTCTGTCGTATAAAAAAAAATACTGCTACTACATCGGACAATTGGTGTTACTAGTTTCAAAAAGTGGTTACTAGTATGGAAAACATTATCATTTTTATTACTTCTATTTGCGGCAAATATGGCTTAAAGGGCCTCTCTATAATATACTCCACGGTTGCAGTTGGTAGAAAAACGAGTTTCATGATGTGGGAGTATTTTTGAGCATATACAAGTTCTTTGGGCCAATTGTGCTATTTCATATGCGCTTATTGATATTACTGTTTTGACTAGTGTTTGGGTACTTAGGAAATTATTAGTTAATGTGATCTTGAATTGGTACTGTCGACAAATGGATAATGGTACTTGTTTAATAATTTAGAATTCAGACTTGATTTTGGATAGTCAAAATACACTATATGCAAATAACTTACACAGTACATTAAATTGTAGTACATTCTGCAGGAAAATGTTTCATACTTTAGAATATTTTAACTCAGATAGACATAAAAGTAGGGTATTTGAAAGGTGGTAAAACCAGTATAATTTGACCAGGTGGGTACCACCTCCGCAGTTAATGCATTATGTGGTTGTCAGCTGATTTACAAATTTGAGGTGATCATCTCAGTCCTTGGGAGTAGCAATGCCTCTAAGATTGGCTCCTATTTACACCTTTGCTGTACAAAGTTAGTTGTATGTATAAAAGAGAATAGGCAAAAATTGATATGACTGCCAATACTCCTATTTGGGCTTTATGTCAGTAGTGTTTTGGTACATGTATTCTGGTTGGATTTAGTTGATGATATTTGTATGAGACATTTCAAAATAGTCTTAATGAATTACAAAGCATCTGCGAGTCTTAGGGTAGCAGATCTGTCTTATTTGGGGTTAGTTACAGATAATTTAGAATCAGGATATATAGGAACAGTGTGCTATTTTGTTTGTTCAAAAAATGCTAAGTCATAAGTAAGAGGGAGGGATCACCATTGACCGCGCATGCGCGGTAGGCATGCGCGGTAGGCATGCGCAGTACTCCAATTTGCAAGTCCACAAAATGGCCGCCGGTTATACGTAAATTTTTTTGAGTCTATAGTTAATGTAATAATATTAATAATATTGCCATGTATGCTTATTTACTTATTATGGTGTACTGCCTGCATTAAAAACATATATTAAAGAGCGCAGGGCAAAAGTCGAATGTTATGACCACGCATGCGCGGTGCCGTGTTACTGTAATGGACGCCCCTCGTTTTACTTTTAGGTGAATATTACAAAAGATATGCTTATATTTCTGTTAGTATCCATTTTTTTACTCGAATTCTGTTCTGAATTCCATTTAAAGTTATTAGTTTGATCATGTTATGTTTACGACGTGAGTATTAGGTATGTGCCTTACTAATTTAAAAGTAGCATTAACATATGTTAATACATATATTATATTTCATATTTTTCGGATATTGGCAACATTGTAATGCTCAAACTGATAAGCAAAGAAGATAATAATATTGGAGACATATACCTAATTGAACACAGATATAAAAAAATCCTTGAATCTTTTAAATGAAACCTGTTGTTTCATAAATGATTTTTTGAGAAATTTGATTTTAAAACAGTGAAATAGTGAACAAATGGTTAGATATATTACACAGGTTCAATTTATTAATGAATCATAACTATTTAGATGGTCAAATAATTATCGAACTATTAGGTATATATAAACATTTGTTGTACCTTGTAATATTAGAGAAAAGTATCAGAATAGTGCATAAAATTTATTATGCAGCTATGATTCTTGTGCACAAATCATATATTTATGTGTTGAACTTAGAATACCTAAATACCTCTGTAAAGAATATTGATGGAGTAAGTGGTAGATGTTATTTTTATTTGTTTTCGTTTTATTTTTAGACTACCGTTTTTGGATTAAAACAAAAACTCCTGGAGCAATTGGGGATACAAATAGACCGGCAACGATTAATATTCTTCGGCAGAGTCTTGCATGACAATAAAAAACTTACCGACTATGGTCAGTATGGCACTTATGTGATTTGTGCTGGAGTTACTATTCTAACATTATTACAAATATTTCATTATTAAAATATAATATAGTAAATAAAAAACGAACCTTGATCGTTTTTTATTTACTATATTATACTCACTCTTATAACATTAATCATTCTCGTTAACATTTTCATCTATTAATTCAACAGAAGTAAAAATTGCCATGTATATGACACATTCTTATTTTGAATTATAATTCAGTGTATTTAATTATATGTTTTTTGTGAGTAACATCTATTGCTTTTTTATAAGTCATTGAATTCATTGCATTTATAATATACATATATCATGAAAATATGATATGTATTTTCATTTTTTTCAATAATATTATGTTTGTACAAACTATTAGTTCCGACAGCATAAAAAAATGCACAAAAAATGTACCCATTTAATAAATTTAAAAATTTTAATTTTAAATTTACATTTGAAATACCAAAACTTTTGGTTAAACCAACATCAACAAGTTGATGTATTGAAACTGACATTGACTTCAATATTGATGTCACTTCTGATTGGGCATCCCATCCTTGTCCAATGTATGAAAAACAAAGATTATGGTTATTGTGGTAAAACTATTAATTGTGACTGCGTACATTGATGCGCATGATTTAAATAGATGATTTCAACTATCTGTAATTCTTCAAAAAATTAATGTAGAATGATATTGACATTGACTCCAGTATGGTGCTACTACAATTTAAGCTTCTCATCCTTGTCCAACGTGGGGGAAGTCGAGGTTATATTGTTTTATTGTGTGATTGTTTTATTCTTTTTTCATATAGGAGTCCAGGGTAAAGTTGTGCACTTAGTTGAACGTCCCCCGCCCAGGTTTCTTCAGCAAACCAGTAATGATGGTGACGCAGCTGCTTCTGGTAGACGAGTAGGAACGGTAATAAATTTGTAATATCATTATTAACCTATCACTGTCTATATATCATGAGCCCACACATATGGTGTCTTTTTACAAACATTCTATAAAAGGTTTCCCATGAACTTCTTGGTTTGTATGAATCATTACCACACGTTGTGTTGAACTGCATTCACGGTGATAGGCTCATTAAAAGGCATTACAAAGCAAATAAATACTTATATTAGATATTCCAATTTGACCCTCAGTTTCAGGTGGAACATGTGCTCTATTTTCTGTTTCTTATAGAAGTTCATATGGTGCAGTTATTCTTATAGCAGGAAAATTTAAATTTTTTGGTACATAAATAATATTCCTTAAACTTACCTCTTTAGCAAACCCGTGTTTTATATTTTCTGTATGCAGCCAACGTTGTCCGTCAATAATGACCCTGACTCAAGGGCGTCTGCGTCGGCGACTGCGGCTCGTATAGAGTTCCTGCAAAGATCAATAGAAGACATCAAAGGCTTGCTCGATTTATTGCGTGGGCCTGTAAGTATTTAGTCTGCTCTATGATTGCTTCATATTGGTAAAACTACTTTTTATATGGTTAGTATGCTCAGAGGATGCATCGAGTAGTATCCTAGTAGGTGTATGCAGATCTTGGATAGGTCCAGGATGGGTCTTCTGTAATAGTTGTCAGGATATTTTTTATAACCTTCACAGCAAATAAGAACTTTGGCCAAATGGCTGTATTTATCATAAATTGAATAAGATTATGTTGAATAAAATTTGGCAAATAATTGAATATCAAAAGCTGACCTGAGTGGAATATATTGTAGAATAGTAATGTTGTTTGTTTTTGGTAAATTTATGCCACTTATATTTTTTATTATCCACAGGATACGTGGCTGCCGCCTTCTGGCAATGTAAGTATCCAAAGTTATAATCGTAGTAAAATTATCAAACAAAATAACAATAGAATTATTTATAATGTGTTCCTGTTAAGTGGTTCTGTATTTGAGCTTGTAATGTTGTGGCAAAGGAAGATAGATGACTGCATCATATATTTTATACTAGGTGTGTGCCGTGATTACAGCCATGTTAAAAAATGTACCATGATATGTACATATAACCCAATTTTTATTACTTTTAAAAAGAATACATTTTCTAATGTAAGAACCCAAGTTATTCATTATAACATCGGCTATCTGTCGGTAAAAATCCCGTGAAATTCGGTTGAGCCCTTCAGAAATAAGCTGAAACAAGCAAACAAACAGACAACAATTAAAGTGATAGTTTTTATTATTGGTTGTATAATATGGAAAAAGCTGTTTGTTTGTCATTACAGACACTTCAATTTTATTTATTGGGTAGACAATGTAAAGAGCACACGAGCATGCAGTCCACCTTATGGTACTTGGCAACTGCCCACATGACATCTGTAATTTACCCCAGATAAGATTATAATCCTACCAAATGCATTTCACAGATGCGTTGCTGTCAAGAGACATACTTATTGAAAGCGTTCCAACTTAGTCCTCAAGGGTAGCAAT